>JAVQJF010103665.1:0-53857 GCA_036023855.1 Gadopsis marmoratus
GTGTGTGTGTGTGTGTGTGTGTGTGTGTGTGTGTGTGTGTGTGTGTGTGTGTGTGTGTGTGTGTGCTGAAATGATTGGAATATCGTGGATATATAGGTGAGGTTTATCATAATACAGAACTGTAAATTTGCATAAGAAGACTTTTCAGATGGCTTGATTTTCCTTTTTGAAAGCTGTGTTATATAATAAGTCTTTTCAATACAAGCTGTCAGACTATGCAAGGCCTGTATGTCATTGCCTTACCTGACTTAATATTTTTGATTTTGAGTCTTAAATCAAGTCTTTAGGGAGTTACCTGGGACATTGAAGGGGATGTTTTGGGTGTAGACACTAGGGAAGCCAGGGGAAATGGAATTTGATCGGAAAAGGAGGAGCCCGTTTTGGTTTCAAGTGGGGTAGGCAGAGCTACCGATAAATCTCCCTGTGCCTCGGCCGGCGATTCGTCAGCCGGTCTCCATTTCTCTCCTCGTGTAGATTAAAACGGCAACAACGCAGAATTTCAACAGCATGCCTGTCACCAACATTTCTATTTCTGTCAGCTGATAAATCTGCATGAGACGGGGCGCTTTCTTTTGTGAGCTACTGGCTCATTTGTCATAGCTTTAAACATTTTCCAGGGTGCTTGCTGTGCTGTCGCCGTGCTGATGTTTATGCATGTCCTCAGTGTCAGAGGAAGGAAGGATACGTCTGTGGGGAAATGTCTAGGGGACCATCTGTGTTACCATGGCTGAGCGTTTAACCTGTGCAGGCCGCTTTGGTTGGCAGCGCTGTGACTTTTTGCTTCAGATTTAATGACAGAAAATGTCCTGCAGCTTAACACGATTTTTTATTTTTTTTGGCCTTTTTAAAAAAAATGTTTTATCACTGTTGTTCCTCTTTATTGCTTTGCTGTTTCGCCACACACAAAAATAAGTCTCACCTTGTCACAGCAATAAAGCTATCAGACGCTGCCTGTATTTGGACACAAAATGCAGAGCAGAAGTGTCCGGTTATCTTTCTTAAATCAGCGACACGGTGAACGTTATTACAGGGTGTTCAAGCCTTATCATCCCCGTTCTTAGTTATCGAGAGGCAGTCGCTGAAGAACGAGGAGAAGATGCTGAGCATCTGTTCATAATGCGCCAAACAGGGAAGAGTCGTCTCTGCTTAGTCATGGCAACAGGCAGTCGTGTGTGTGTGTGTGTGTGTGTGTGTGTGTGTGTGGTTCTTTGATCCTCGCCCACTGTGTGAACATGAGAAGCACTAGAATCACAATGTTGGAAGTTTTACCTTGGCTTGCCTGGCTCAGTCTCAGCAAACAACCAACACGTAATTCAAATGTAATAAGTTCAGTTTCTCTGCTGTGCTGCTTTGCATGAAGCCAGGCGGGTGACAGGCAGAGGATAGAGGCCCGTTGAAGTTCCAATAGACGCCGATCAGCAGACGCGCCGCACACTGACTTTGGCTTTGATTTTGTGGAAAATCTGTGTATGCTGTGCTGTTTGCTGAAGCATGGGAGTGTGTTGGAACAAGCACTGCAGTTGTTGACAGCCTACGTAATTGTTTTTCACCGGTTCAGACTTTGCCCCAGCCATGAAATGAAAAAAGCCCATAAAAGCCTTATGGTTAGGGAGAGCAGATCTGGCCTGTGCTGCTAGGATGAGGGTGTGTTCACTGTTCATAGTCACAGACTATAGAGAACACTGAAGATCATGCAACACAATTCATTTAACCATACAAATCTATTAAAGTCAGCCTTGTAATTTACAATGGACCTTTTTTATCCTGGAAATAGAAGGTTGTTATGTAACCATAGATACTCTAGACAGAATCTGTGCACAAGAAGCTTCACAAAATAAATACAATACCCTCAATTTCATTTTGAGTAACAATATACCATTTCATGCAGTATTACTAAATGAATTCTAAGAGCCCTCACTGTGTCCCAAATTCAAACCAACATTAAATACTTTCAGTACTGTATAGTACAAAGCACTGTTTAGTAGTACTTGTTTGAAAAGTTGAATTCATAAGCAATATAACACACTGTTGTTCATTTCAGTATACTGCTGCTACAGGCTTACTTGGTCTGGTATTGGACCAGAGACATATGGTGACTAACGTGAACTAACTTTAGGTAAATATAAGAGGCATTGCTGAGTCTGTGCTGAATTTATGACACTTCTCTCCATGTGTGCTACTGTTGAAATAGCTTAGCATATTAGCTAAATGACTAACCGCATTTAGCATCATCCAATAATCAAGTCGTTAGTAGCTGCAGTGGTCGCTGCACCGTGTCTCGCTTTGAGTAAGGAATCTGAGTAATTGTTTCACCACGGTGCCAGTGCGAATGAACCATGGACTCAAAACTCAGCTCTGGCCTGGCACACTTCTTGATGTTTGCCCTTGTGGGTGTGTCGACACGATAACACGTGCGTGTGATATTTGCCTGCGGCATTGTCCCAAAAAGTGACCCTTTGCTCGCTACACGAGTGTGCTGTAATTGGCATCGCTTGAGGTGAGATATCGTTGCAGATGTGGGCTTAAAGCAAGTGAGGCCAGACCGGTGTGTGGCCATAGAGCTGATATCGGCCCATTTCCTGTCGAATCATACTTTAATCAGCAGCAGCTGTGGCTAGAGCGCAATAATTTAGTTTAAGTCATTTTTCAAGCAAAAATGTCAAATATTAACTGCTTCAAGCTTCTTAAATTTGCTGCCTTTCTCTGTCATTTCCGGCAGTAAAAGATTTTCTGGGTTTTGGACTGTTGGTTGGATAATAGCAGCAATTTGAAGACGTCAATTTGGGCTCTGGGAAATTGCGATGAGCATTTTTTATAGACTGAAAGATGAATCTATGAATTGTGAAAATAAAATGCAGATTAATTGATAATGAGCAGTAGCTGGTAGCTTCTACTCTAGGAGGTGATTGACCTGTAACACTTATGGATTCCTTTGTTAGTGTGTCTTTGGACCTATCACGTTGATATCCTCACGCTGGTTTACACGTTTGATAAAATAGGAGCAGAGGTTGTTCTGATGGAATTGAATCGGGTCGCTGCATCTTGACATTAAGTTGCACTCCTTGATGCCTTGCTGCAGCCTGCGCTGCCATCAGCTCGGCTTATCTCTGTCCTTGAGTGCTGAGTCTTCTGGCCGCTTCAGCCATACATCTTCATTGATGTACTCTAATAAAATGCTTAGATGTCGCTCCGCACGTGACTCTCAAAAGATTTATGTGACATTTATGACATTTACTTTCAGAAAAGGATATAGGGGCCAGTGAGTTTTCTGGCAGCAGAGGCAGCAATGCCCATTTGTGTAATGATATGGGATGAATTCCAGTTATTGGAAAGCTGTATAAAAATCTGAGCGCTCCTCTTCCCCTGTCTGTAAAATTATGACAGAAGCGACAGCTCCGCTGTAGCCTTTTTAGTTTTGAAATCTGTCACAGATGGCTGTCTTCTTGCGTGCAGCCAAGGAAGTAATGTGATTGTGTGACAATTGTGTCTCTTTTGCCAACAGATTGAACATGATGCAGGTTGTGTGAGTGACAGATATGGGGTCAGCGAGATCATATTTGCAGACTTTCACGGTGGTGGCCGTTCTTTTCCTATTTTGTAAGTATCTCCATCGTTTTAATCAGAATGACATTTTGCAGCCCACTGTCCTTTCAGCTAATCTTTTCCATGATCTGTGCACAACATTGTCCATATTAATCACTTTTTATTTGTCCTATATAATCAGAAATTAACTTAAGTCATTTTTCTTTTTGCAGCGACCTCTGAGGGTGCAAGGCCAGAGGTGCATGGAAAGGTCGGAGGTGTAGTGGAGTTGGAGTGTAGTTTTCCCCCATCAGACCCAGCTGTTGGGTCCCCTGCAACCCCGCATGTGGTGGAATGGGTTCGACAAGGACTCGACATCCCCGTCCTGATCAAATTTGGATCCTATGCACTTCGTGTCCATCCACAATATGAAGGTGAGCATCTATGGAAATAAACACAATACATAATGATGCTAATCTCTTTTAGCCATACTAAAGTCTTGCACAGACATTCACGGTCGCCTGAGGGTGAACTCCTGACTTTTAGTCTAGCGTCGTCATCAGTTCAAAATTTGATTTTGTCAGATATGTTGGTCATGACTAAATACCTGCAAAACTAATTACATTCCCATCAGCCGCAGCTGTAGTCTGTGTTTAGCACTAATTAGGAAATGATTTGCAGTCTAACATGTCAAACTAAGATGGTGAACATGTTCGTCATTATACCTGCTTAACAACAGCATGTTAAAATATTAACTGTTGGCATGTTTCCATGCTCACGTTAGCATTTAGCTCACAGCACCACCGTGTCGAAGTACAGCCTTAGAGCGCCGCTAGCATTGCCGTGGCCTCTTCGTCTTGTTAAAACATCTGATAATGACGTGAAGCCACCATTGGTGTAGTGGAGAGGGTAAAACTTTGCTAAATTTCCCAGAATAATGCAAGTAACAGGCCTTAATGCTACTATATGCACAGTTTCGGGCCATGGGTCATTGGAAAGTTTAATGCAAGCCTTATTGTTTAATGCAAGCCTTATTGTTGTCTCTGTGCTTTAAATACGTTTTTGGCTTGTTTTAGGTTTTATTGAAAACCAAAAGGAAAATAGACAAAACTTCTGACCACAATCAATTGTCATTATAACAGAAATGAGGAATTTAAGGCCCAGGCCCAAGAAGGTTATGACACGCTTCAGTCCCAGTTTCTTCCACTGAAAGAATGTAACTAATATCTGGGTCTATATATCTATATACAGTATAGTATAGTATATTCTGTGCCCCACCCTCTTGGCCTTTCCAAACGGGCTCAGTGGGAGCTACTTTTTAAAGGAGCTGAAACTCTCATATTGCATCATCAGCTATTGTGCACTTTCTGCCCACAGCTCCGAGAACAAAGAGAGTCTGTGGTGAAAAAGATCCTCAATGGACCAGGAATACCTACGTGTAGCTCCTGTTATCCTTTAAAATCACAAACAATGGGACTAGGTGGACAAAAGGAAAGCATGTCTCGGTCGCTCAGATCTTTGTCAGTCGTTTTCTTTTCCACAGAGCTGCCTGAAGAGAAATTCAACTTATCGACCTCTCCAAAGGCTTTTTGAATTTCTGCTGGAGCGTCATGTAGGCTTTTGACTAAAGTGCAGTTTTAGACAGAAACTGCCCGAGCATGATACCACTTCAAAGAGTATAAATTAATTCTTACTGTTTAACATTCAGGTGTGAGCGGGCAGCTAACTGCCGCGTGTCAGTTATTTTCAGCAACTTGAGTCGTAGTAGATATATCAACAGTCAACATTTCATACAAGAATGAAACAATTGCAGATTGAACCTCTTAAACCCTACTTACCCGCTGTTGCATCAGTCATTACAAATTCTAGCTGTGCAGCTAAACATTGTTCAAAACCACAGCACTTGATTTTAAATTCCAGAAGTTTCCCAAAGTTTCCAAAGATACATGTCAGGCTGAGTTTTGGGGAAACGCGGATTAAACTGAAGCACAAGACATCTGGAACCTTTCCATGTGATGGAGCTTGAAATATTTCACTCAGTGTAAACATCATACAGCTTCAATAAAGCGCCGGAACAAGCTGATGCAGAGCGTAATACTCTCAGACAGTGTGAACTGAGTGGAGTTACCCAATTTGAAAGCAATTTAAGGGAAAATAAAAGGGGGGGAGGGGGATTAACCGCTGAGTCGATCAGCAGAGAATTAATCTAACTAATAATTTAATTAAGAATAATAATTTTAGCTAATTTATGAAATAAAAATAAAGAGCGGTAATCATTGCATTTAGGTGCGTGTTTGTCAAAGGATCAGAACTTGCTATCGGCTGAGCCAAGGCCTTCCTCATTTGAGTTGGATGCCACTCCCTCCCCATCCCCAAGTAGGAAATACGATACAGACATTTACATAGCACTAAAGTCAGGGTGAACCTTGGTTGATGAATTATTGTAAGTGGGAGCAGGGCAGACTTTAATTCCAGCCCGGGCTCATAAAATACAGTAGCCTTTTGTCGCTGACTCTGAAGAGGATCCTTCACTGTGTACCGATGTCACACTTCATTACACTGGATGTTATTTTCTGGAGCAGGGCAGTATCCTGGTAGTAAAAACCCAAAGGTTTGCCTACCCCTTTGGCCCATTTAATTACACTTCTTGTACCCATCACTCAACCATAAAGCATCCTGCACAGAAAAGCACCTTCCTTAAATGGACAGGTATGCTAATCACATGCCTCTCCGGTGACAAACAGAAACTTCTGTTCTTTGCGGACACAAAAGGTCTGAAAAAGATGCTTTGTCCAGTCTGATGCCAAGCTTAAACTCTCACAGGTACTGGCCGGTGTGGGAGTAACAGGTGCAGCATGAACAACTGGTGAGCTGGAACAACGGGTGTGGATTTCACCTCCTCAGGCCATGAGTGTTCTCTGGTGTTCTCAACAGTTTGACTTCAGGAGTTGAATTATGGTTAGCTGATGTTATTCTTATGGCTACCCAAGTGATTCACTTTGCCGGGGCCCAGTATCCCTTTTCGCCACCTTTTTAAATGGATAAAAATGGAACTTTTCTGTTTGCAGGTCGCCTCCTCCGTGTGCGTGTTTGACCGCCTGTGTAGCTTCACAAAGTGCGATACATTAGATTTCCTTCAGATTGCTCCCCCGAGAGTGTGAAGAGCTAAAAGGGTTTAAATGTATTTGTTGTAACAGAGCAGAAAAGATCAAAGAATTAGTGTCTGCTCTGTGAAGAGGACGGAAGGTCCCTCAGCACCTATCCAGCTGCTGTATATATATATATATATGCTGCTATAAATATATATATAAAAAAGAAAACAGCTGTAATACACTGCTCGTAAGCTCTGCCCATGTAAACCCCATCACAATCAGCAGGAGCAGACTGTGTGCAGATGTAACACATGACACACAGCTAACATGGCTAATATGCTTCCTTTCCCACATGGACAAACATGGGAGTTTGCACTGGGATTATTCCTGCTTGTTACAGCAGCGAGCGATGCTGCCTCACATGGCGAGTGAGCTCTCAATTCAAATTTCAAACGATCACACAGTGGTGCTTAATAGAGCGACAAGCAGCGAGGAGTGAAACCTTATCTGCTTCTTTAACTGAAACCTGAACGCCTCCGTGCAGCTTGCCAAGAGCTGACGACATCTCTTCCAGACGATGCGGGCTTCGTGCCCATGAAGGTCACATTCTCAGGGACATAAAACGTCCGTGTCGCGCGAAGTGGGATTGAATGTAAATATTTTTTCATACCAAACAAGACACTTTGCCAGTCATTCCCCAAAATATGAAAAAACACACACACATGCCACGGCCTTTTTAAAATGTTCCTCTCGTCAGTAAAGGGTCTGCTTCTTAGTGGGCGTTAAAAAACACCTCAACCTGTCAAAAGAATGGGTGGTTGATCTTGTTTGAAATGTGTTCTTGTAGCTTAAAGCGCACAATGCAGTTAAGTAAAGCAGTAATAACATAATGGATTCTGCGCAGAGTATTAAACAAAATTGAGGATCAGGCAAACAAGTTATTAAAAGGCCAATCGATTTTAAAAATGAGCTTTTAAGATTTAGATTTAGATTTTCAACGATTGTGCAAATGATCTCCTTTCAAAACACACTCAATCAATCAATCTCAAATGACTTTACACAAAGGTTTTTTAATATTTAGTATTTTTGAGTATTTCACTTCACTGCAGACTACTTTTCCATTTCATTACCTTGTTTTGTGAAAGCAATTGTCTTAAGATAATGACCGCCGCATTTAATAATCTGTTCTTCCCTAAAGCCAGCGGAGTCTGCAGACCTTTCAATTCCAACTGAAGCCTTTCATTTGCAGAGTTGTTTCGTCGTGGCACTGAATGGTTTTGTGTTTCTCTTCCACCTGAGAGTGTATTGAGGGGCGAAGCCTTACGGGGGGGCGCATCAGTTGGAAACAGTTTGGCAAATAAATGCATCGTGTGTGTGTGTGTGTGTGTGTGTGTGTGTGTGTGTGTGTGTGTTGAACTGATAGAGAATATTATTTAGCCTGGGCCAGTCAAGAAGCCTCTCTTTGGCTAATTTAATGCATTCAGTGAGGTGGGAGGGTGAGCAGCACAGAGAACATGGGGAGGTGGAGGAGGAGTGAGTGTTGTTGGAGGGGGTGGGGCTTCTACCTGTTGCCAGTATAAATTTCAGTCCCTTTTGCAGCTCCCTTATTTGGTTACCTGTATCGTGACCTATGGCAGGGATCACCAACTACATTTGTCCAAGGGCCAGAATTTTGCAAAGCTGTGTGTGACTGTGTGTGTGTGTGTGTGTCTGTGTGTGTGTGTGTGGGGGAGAGGGAAATATATGAGAGAGAGCCTATTGATTAATATTTTCACTCCATTTATAAAACTTAATGTTATTTGTGTTGGTCTTTATGAGTGTGAACAGACTCCAAAAACAAAAAACATGGGATATGCATAATAACTAGACACTTAACATATGAAACGCAGTTGCAGAATGCAGTCCTGATTGGCGAGACATGTTAGTCGGTTTTGATGCGATCAGTGTCCTGATTGGTGGAAAACGCTCGCAAGAAGCAGGAAGAAAAAGCCCTTTTGAATTGTTTGCCAGACACGCAAAAATGTCTCTCTCAAAGAGCCCGAAGAGGAAAGTTGACGTGGAACACCTCAGAAATGGACTGATGAGTGTGCATTCATCATGCCAGCTGTCCGTAAAGCCACACCTGTATGCCTCATTTGCAGTGAAACGATTGCTGCAGAATGCAATCTTAGGCGCCACCTTTACACAAGACGTTGCAGCTTTCAAAGAGTCTCACCCTGAGAAGTCAGAGGCCCGTCCCAGAAAAACTGCTGCCTTGAAAACTGTATATTCCACATACGCACATCTATTTGGGGTTGGTAAATAATGCCTAATAAAATAATTTCCATCTAAACTATTTTTGGTGTCGTTTCAAAATAAGAAAAAAGAATAATGCTAGATATCCTTAATGCTGGAGCGCATTTTATTTTTTTTCCCTCCTCACATTTACTGAATTAATTTATATTCTGCAGGCCAGATGGGAAGCTTTGACTGCCAGAACCCTGATTCATGAGATCATCTTGGTCTCGGTTTTAGCAGAGGGTTTTAGTTATTTTTTGTCATTTACATTATTTGAAGCAAATTTCCAGCAGCAGATCTGCGAAGATGACGAAGGATTTTTTTTGGATCCCCTTAATCTCTCAACAGCGGCGACGGCTATTCTTGCGATTTTTCTACAAAATGTTTGTTGACACTGACCCTTTACACCCAAAACTATAGCCTCCTCTCAGATTTTGGGACCCCCGCTGCAGGGATTTGCTCCCATTACCGCATTAGTGAGGTCCAACCCTGATTTTGGGCAGTCGGGCCTGGCTCACAGTCGGTGTTCCAGTTCATCCCAAAGGGGTTGGATGTTGGATGGAGTTAAGGTCAGGGCTCTGTGCAGGCCAGTCAAGTTACTCCTCAACAAACTGGGAAAACCTTTTTCTTTATGGACCTGGCTTCGTGCATGGGGACATTGTCCTGTTGAAACAGGAAATGATCTACCTCAATCTGTTGCCACAAAGTTGGAGCACACTATTGTCTAAAATATCACTTCTCCTAACTGGAACTAAGAGGCCTATCAGCCTAATTAACTTGGCCTTATAGTGTTAGACAAATCTTTACAGGGTGCAAATGATATTTGAAGATAAATAATACGTTGGTAAATTAAATTAGCTAAATAAATAAATGAAAATACAACACTAGTTCTGCAGCATACTGTATACTGCAGTACACCTTACAATTAGAAACTGCAACAAAAGCATACATGCATTGCAAACCATGCAATTTCAGATCACCGCCCCACACAACTGTTTCCTTTAGTTTTCTTTGCTGGCTAGGAGTTAGTTTGGATTGAAAAGAAGACAACGGAAATGTTGTTTTATGTGCATCAACAAGCCAGTGCTAAATTTACCTAATTTAACTACACTCTTGGTTTGTGTGCACGCAGCCAACGCGGTAAATCTTGCGTTGAATGCCTGCACAAGCTTGTTTTTACACACTCCGTCATGCACAGCACAAACACAGACATGGAAATACGTATGCTGATGGACTTGAATGTTCTTTGTCGACTTCTTTCCCTCTCGGCCCCCCCCCCCCCCGCCCCCGTCTCATCTGGCCTCCCGTTCGATAAACCCCGCATTCAAATCTTTCGCAATCGTGCCTTTTTCGAATGGCAGCAGCTGTGACATCAGGTCACGCATGGTCCCACAACATCCCTGCCTCAGCACAACCTTTCCTCTTAGGTGTCACAGTGACCTATATCGCACTGAGCCAGTGAACATGAGAGGGGAAAAAACTGCCAGGGGTCAAAGGGTAGGATTTTGAAATGCACTAATCCGAGTGCATGTGTATTTTGCTCTGCTGTAACCCTCCCTCCCCTCTTCTCCCCTGTGGATTTAGTCCCCTTTGGCAGCTTGGAAAAGTAAATAAGGCGTGTTATCGCTGTCAACATACCTAACTCCCAACTTCCTGCTTCTTTTTCACTGTCAGGACTGTCCCTCCCTGCCACACTCACCAGAAATCAGAGCCTCTGTTAATAATTACCTTCACAGCACAGTCATCCCAGTGGCACTGAGGCTTCCACGCTGCAGTGCAATTTCAGTTATCATGTTGTTGTTTTCTGATGGGCACTGTGTATTTTGCATAATGCTTTCTCTGACAGTTTCTCGTCGGCCATGCTGTCCCATGCTGTTCGGTCAGTGGACAATTGTCTGCCTGATAAAGTGTGAAAACTAGATGGGCACAGATAGATGTGGGCTGCAGACTGGAAAAGATAAAGGGTTGATGTGGCAAGCTACGCACCGGCTCGAGGGAGCCGTCACCTGGCAACCAGGAGATCACGTTTCGAAGTTTGTGCGTGCATGTGCTACGGGCTGTTGGCGTGTGTTTGTGCATGTGTTGGTGTCAGGCAGCGTTTGAGGACAATGTTCTTTTTCAGCACAACAAAACTTCACACTCCCAGCAGTTACACACTCAGACCTGAGAGATGTCAAGTGAAATCAGCGTCACGTGCGGTCAGCCTGTCTCACGCACCCCTCACGCCTGCCCTCTCACCTTTTTTAATTGTACTCTGTTTCTGCAGGGCGGGTGTCTCTGGTACGAAACACCACCTTGAGGCTGGAGGGCCTGCTGCTGGCTGACCAGGGCTTGTACGACTGTCGAATCCTCTTACTGAATGAACCCACAGATGAGCTGCAAAACAGCACCTGGACTCTGCTGTCTGTAACCGGTGAGAATTATATTAATCTTCATAAGGCAAAATCAGGGATCCAAATGTAAATATGGGACAGGGTTGAAACCGGTTTGAACGTTGACTAATGCTAAGCTATATAAGGCGGCCCTGTGTCACTCAAAGCACATGACGTCAGAATGAAAAAAAAAAACTTTTACTCTTTAGTGTAAACATAACAACACAACAAAACCAGCCTCAAATACAGTAGGCATGTGAATAGGGCATTGAACCTTAATACTTTTTGCTTCATCACTATCTTGTTATATTATTTGATTAGATAGTTGACTCTTTTTGTTTGCTTTGTTGTGACATTTATTCTATAAAGCCCTGCGTCAACATCCTGGTGCTATATGTATAGCACCTCTTTAAACTAAACGTTTGCAAACCTTTTTTTAAAAAAACTACTTTCCAGAAAGATCAGGTTATATGGATAACTTTTGACTTCACACAGGTTTTTTTTTTAAAGTTATTTTATTTTTCGAAAGAATCATCTTGACTAGAGCTATCGTCATACTTATTGATAGGTTTAAATAATGCATCTAAATATGAAAACTGCATCATTATTTTTTTTGCGCTTTGAAGTTTATCTGTATTTTGGAAAAGCCTTTTTTTGCTGTGACTACACACACACAAACCTACAGAACAAAGCATCAGGCAGTGCACGCTGCAGATCAAAGCGAGGTGAGCCAGTCTCACACAGTTGGTTGGTGTGAGCATCAGGTTAGAGAGATGAGAATTATAATAGATCATGACTGTGGACTTGAGGCCTTGGACGTACTGACATGCCCTGCTGATACGCTCCTCCCCTCCAATTGTTTGCACTCTGCCTCACCATTTGAGATTGTCAGTGGCCTTCACATGCTGGAAGTGCAGAGCTAACAGAACTCATTCCTCCCTAGAACTATTTATTATACAAAGGTACAATAAGGGTATGAGTAGTGAGAAATTGTAATAAACTGTTGAAGTTGTAAGTGGTTTGTTTATGGTCGAAGCGTTTGCAGGCATTAAAATAAAAGGCCCTCCGTACGTTCTCTGATGATGCATGAAAGTGGCGGCAAAACCTTCACATTAGCAGATCTAAAAGGCAGTTAACTGACATTTTCGCCTCGTCATACGAAATAATAATGGAACTTGATTCCAGTACCCTAAACTGCACACAGGCTGCTGCTATTTAGCAAACTCACTTTTAAGGTTTTGTTCCATAGCCCCACCCACATTCACCGAAGCCCCGCCTCCTGTGGTGGAGGCTCTGGTTGGAAGTCACCTCTCGCTTACCTGCGTTGTTAATGGCAACCCTACTCCAACCATCACCTGGCTAAAAGATGACGGTGTGATTCAAAGAATAAATGATCAGGTATGTTCATACAGTTGAATGTTCATTATTGTGTGCTGAAATGAATATATGGGGCTGGTCTGTCTCTCGTGTCTGTAGCAGGGCCTTTTCTTGCTATAATGCAGACCATGTGGTTGCATAGGTCCCCCCAAGCTGTCGTATTAGCCTTATTAGTTTCACAAAATAGGGGCCCCCAAAGAATGTGTTGCATAGGGCCCCCTAAAGCTAGGAATTCCCCTGATCTCTAGCGTTCTATGTACTCTGTCCACCATATGTTCCTAGCTACTGTTTCTTCTGTTTGTGCTGTCTGTCTATGTGTCTATCGATAGTTTTTACTGTGGCATCATTTGAAATGTTTTGTGAAAATACCTGTACATATTACAGGTTACATCATTACATTGTCAATACTGATGCATCAGTGCATTAGCTTCATTTAACTGTTAGAGCAGGTTGAGGTGGAGCTCCTGTTTTATAGTCACACAGGTAGTTTAGTCCAGTGAGTCCCAACGTAGGGGTCGGGCCCCCTCCAATGGTCACTGAGGGGTCTTGAGATGTTTAATGGTATAGAAAAGACGATTTGTATTCATTTTTGGCCTCTTCTCTTGTCACTTGTCTTTTTCTTTTTGTGAAATATGGACCCATTTGAACAGTTTTCTCAATGAAACCATCTGATAAGTTTTTAAGAGTGGAACTCACCGGAGCTGCTACAGTAGCAGCTAACAACATGAAGCCCCAACTACACGCTGCTTTTTACAAGGGGGGACGAGCTAAAAACGGCACTGGTTTAATCTCTTAACATTAAACATTTCAAACGGAATCTCCAAATGAAAGTAGTAGCTATAGTTGAATAGTTGAAAGTAAATTGCAAGCACTTCAAAATTGGCCTTCGAACAGTACTTGTGGAATGTAACTAAGTACATTTACTCCTATCTATCGTATGCATCTTGTCTGTCTGCGTCTGTCTATTGTATGTATCTATATGTACTAGTTGCAGCTCTTCTCCTCTCAGTTTATCTGTCATCATATTTACCAGGAAGGAGCTTTAGTTCTGAGAGCAGTCAGCATGCAGTCAGCAGGACAGTACACCTGCCACGCCTCCAACTCTGAAGGAAACGTGACGAGCGTGACGAGCGTAAAGATCAAAGGTCAGTTGCTTGTCTGCCTGTCTGTCTGTCTGTCTGCCTGCCTGTTTGTGTGTCTTGCCTGTCTGCCTGCCAGTTCCTTCAGTCTCTGTGATGTCTGTGGCTGGGAGCCACCGTAATTTACATTTCTGTTTCTCCGTCTTGCATCATATGACAGAGTGGTAACAAAAACTCAAAAGCTGAATTCCCTTCTTGTTCTGTCCCCGTGTAGATAATATTGATATCATGATAGGAGACAGGATATCGTCTGGGATTTTGGGGCAGCGCTTTGTCGCGATAAAGCTCCGTGTTTTGCTCGACACAAAGGCTGCATCTCGGAGACGTGACTGTTTTCTGAGCTTGTTAGGCTGCTGTAGCAAATCTCTTGTGGTTGGTTATCAAATTCACATTATTAATGAAAAATGTAAATGTCTCTGGAGGTATGTCCATATATTTCCAAGTCCTAATATACCCTCGACAGATTTACAGAAGTTTTCATTCTACAGATTTACAAATGTACAGTCCAGTTTATGTACAAATGTACATGTAGAATATGCAAAATATACCACTGTGTATCATTGGATTACACCGACACAGCGCTGCATAATGCATTGTGGAATTTATTTCTGACTTCCTCCTCTTACTCCTACTCCTAGTACTCCTACTGCTGATTTTCTCCAGAGAAGCAGGACACATGTGGAGTGTGGCGCATGGGGAAATATTTTGTTTTGGCACAACGTCTCCTTGAGGTTGCACTTCATTTTGGAATCTCGCAGTCGCAGTGGTGACATTTTTGAATAATAATCATCATGAGCCTAGTGCTGTTCAGTTTAAGTCACATTATCTGAGCTTTGGCTGCGTTTTTCCACAGCACTGCCACATGGATGGATTACAGTAGACTAATGCCTGATCTGGATGAAGTAAGACTCAAAGCCTCTAAACTGTCACTCATGCGCATATCCATCAAGCATTGAAGGTTAGAGACCTGATCAGCGATGACTGCTGTGTAGCTGAGTTCATGTTATTTATATATGAGCCGTGTGGCTTGTCGGGCCTCTTCTATTAGCTCCTTCACACATGTTGGAGGCCGGCGTGGTAGAGGAAGGAAATAAATGTGACCTTGTAGCACCACGCTGCAGTAGCTGTATGCGATTTAGTTTGCAGGGAAATGCACGGCACACGGACACAGGGTTGTTGACAGCTTTTCTCAGTTGCTTTGCCATCATCGGCACATGAAAATCAGGATTCTCAACACGCTGCGTGCAATTCTCAAAATCCACAGCTCATTCCCTCACAACACCATACGGTGTTTTTATGTCTTTGGAAACTCATACTTTTTATCTCGTGCTTTTACATTAGATCAGTTTTGGGAATATATTTCGTATCACAGAACACAAACATTTTCCTGAACCTTTCCACCTTCCCATTCGTGACGTTCCCTGAGGTACAGCGTATAAGATAAGAGTTCATCGCTGTTGTGTGGTAGGTCAGACTTCCATTGGGGCTAAAATTAATTTCTGCTGTCATAACAATAGTAAAACAAATCTGCATCCTCTTTATTGCATCTTGGACATTTTAGGGGACATTGAAGGGTAGAATTGATGCAATTTTAAAAGGAGTAAAATGTACAATGCAAGACTTTTTAAGCTGGACTAATCCACGTCTTCTGTCTGTATGAATGGATTGCGAGTCTTTCAATTTCTTTCCCTGTTTTTCAGCTGTACAGCATTTAACAAGATCTTCTTCCCATTTCATCTTGCTGGTTAAATGTCATGAGCCACATTAGCACGAAAGGTTAACACTGATGGTGATAAACCCATGAACAGATATACTGGTGTATAACATGAGTTCATACATTTTGGTGTAGGAGATATTTGACTTCATCATTGGTGTGAGGATGTCGGAGCCTTCCTGCTGTTTCTATGCTGGATTCGCTCGCTTCCCTCACCTAATACTAAATAAAACTAAAGCTTTTTTTTTTTTAATCAAATTTGGCCCGGGTGGTTAATAACACATTTTCCTGTGGTGTGACTAACTCATCGACACATACATTATTGCTTTACACGGACTTTAAATATTGCGAGTGAGCCATCATCTTTTGCATGAAAATGAACGTGCTGTGCTCGCTGGTGATTGCTCCTCTTGTTATGAGAATTGCAGCAGTGTTTCAGAAAATGGGCGTAAGCAATTGAGGGAGAAACTGCAACATCATACAGTGCAACCAGTCGTGATGGAATTGTGGTGGACATTTTTCAGCTATTTTCTGTAGTTCTGTAAATAATGCTTAATTGCAGCCCTTTTTGTGAATTCATATCGTGTCTTTTGTAACCTGCCTCCCACTAGGTCCGCCCGTCATTGTCATCCCTCCCAGAAGCGCCTCTCTCAACATGTCCCAGAATGCACTTCTCCGGTGCCAGGCGGTGGCTGATCCCCCCAACATGACCTATGTGTGGCAGAAAGGTGGAGAAAATATCTATCACATAGAGTGAGTGCAATCATTGCCCCTTGTTCCTGAGCAGTTCATTTTTACCCTTTTGATGTTTTATGTAGTGCGTTTTGAGCAGGTTGAGCGAAAATGTTACCTTTTTTTCGTGGGTTTTTTATTCTCAACGGCCTCTGCTTGTTACATCTGTTTTGAATCTAACATGCGCTTTTCGTGGAAGACTGCGAAACAAAATGTTCAACAGAGACGACAAAAAGACAAAAACAAAAAGAAGAGATGCAACACAAGGGTGGAAATGTGAAAAAAATGAAGCCCAATCAGTCATTAACTATATGAATTAAAAGATCTAACATTTTGTATGAAAAGTAAAAGCACTTCTTTAGCCTGAAGTCCTCTGGCAGACTGTACGACAGGTGAGATCTGTAGAGACTAAAAATTTCTTATTTATGTCCACCAGCGCTAAAATCTGCCGCCTCACGGGTCCTAGGTGTGGCCCACGGAGCTACAGTATATGAAAGCCAGTCCCAGTGGACCAGAGCAATCTGAACAGCAACATTTCTTAAAAGCCTGTCTGACGTCCACTGAATGATTTTATGAGAAATGTTCTTCCACAGCCGACGCACAGAGTAAGGGGGAGTGATTTTTTTTTTTTTAAACCTGCTTTGCTTCAGGTCTTGTTGCCAATTTTGAGAGCCTGCCTCGCATTAGATGGAGGACCACACGAGGACACAAAATGCCACTCGTGAAATTTACAGTAATTTTGAGGCAAAACCCATCAGTTTTATACGTTACTCACTCAGAAACCCCTGCCTGTCAAAAGTCAGCTTTTGAAACTCAACATGGATGCTCTTTGCATTTTGGTCCCTGAATGCAGGATTTATTTATTTTTTCTCAGCTGTGAGTTTGCTAACTAAAATAAAATAGCAACGCTTAGCTAGCAACTGTAAAGTCCTGCTAATGCTACAGCAATGATGGCTCCTTGGAGAAATACCCGCCGCTCCATATGTTTTTGTTATTCTCAAAGATAGTCTGTCCCCTGGGTGTGCCTATGGTGATTCCTGCTGTGAAACATTTTAAAGGGACAGAAGCAGAGTTACATTAATCCAAGTGAACAATGGGTGATTTCTAGTATAACTTTTTTCTTTTCACTTGGAGTTATCTTTGGCTGCAGAAAGTCTTTTTACAGGCCAACATGCATAAGGCCCATGGAAAAAGGAGAGGTTCCTTTGGTAGACCAGACAAAAAAATAACCTTGTTGATTGATGAAAGATGCTTTATTCCTCCAGTATCTACCCAAGAGAGAGAGAGAGAGAGAGAGCTGTACATCTGCAATATTCCTGACATGATAAAAGGTCTTTTTCGCTACTTCTGATGTGGAATTCAAATCGGCGTTGAGAAAACGCAAAAAATTTACTAGCTCGGGGCTTGACATTTTGTGCCAGGGATTTTTAAGTTGGAGCACAGCTTCTCTTCTTTTGGTTTTTGCTGCAGTGTTTTGTCTGTTCAGTTGCAGATGTATCCACCGTACGGTAACATCCATACGTTGCTATGAGTTCAACATATCATATAGAGGGCACAGCTATGCATGCTATCTATCGTCTGTTGTGTGAAATGACACAGATGCCAGAGCAGAGAATGGGGTGGGCGATATGGATAAAATTAATTATCATGGCACTGTATATGTAATTTTATATTATGATAATATTGATATAATATACTAACTGATATATAGGTAACTGATTGAAGTTGCTGGAAGATCTATTATTTGTGTATAATTATTTGGCTAATTCAGCAAATGAAATTCTGACAAGTCAAATCACTACATGAAAAATCCAATAATTAATCGGATGGAAAAATATAAAAACCCAGTATTGCCATATAGCAGTTCTGCTTATATTAATGTGCGACATCGCACCACAATGGACCAATACAACCACAGCTTTTTGTCCACGATGTAAACAGTATCGCTCTCAAATCTCTGACATACTGTCGTAAAATCATTGCGTTGCTGACCTCCAGTGGTGGTAGTAGTAGTAGTAGTAGTATTAGTAGTAGCCATCTCACTGCAGTGATGTAGAAGCGTACTGTTAGTGTGGCTCTGTGTTAAAGGTGCCCCGTGAGTTTTTCTGTAAACAAAACTAATGTTTACAGTCTTGTGTTTCTTACCAAAAGCTCATTGTGTGTATCCTTGAAGTCTAACAAACACTTTTAATGCATTTCCTTTTTTGCAGTTTTTCTTGTTTTGTTTTTTAAGCTGTGCATTGTTTATATTAATGATTATTAGCTAGCACGTTGTCTTCACGGCGTTTCTTTGCACGTTATTGCCACCAACTGCCAATCAGCATTTTTTTTTTAAAGTTGCTTTTTAATACTATGCACTAATCAATCTTTTTTTTTTTTTATAGCAGTTAATCAAATGATTAATGTTTTAGTTATAAGGCACATTTACTGTCCGGTTCAGTCTCGGGGCTCCCATCAGCCCGGTTTTCACTGGCCGCTACCTGCTCAACACCGGGGTTAGGGTTAGGTTTAGGGGGTTAGGGCAGACAAAGTTACAGAGTAACTGGTGAAGGAAGCTGGAACAGCACAAGAGCCAGATATTTTTCTCAGGAGTTAGTGGCGGCAAAACCATAGATAAAAAGAAATTCAATATTAGACTTCGATTCCTCAGGTAGACACACACGACTCCCAAGTGAATGCTAATGCTGTTTTGTGTCTGCTGCAAGTGTAAGTAAGGCAACACATTAGGCAGAAGGACTCCATAAGGCAATAATATACCAGCCATGCCCGTCACCTTGTTTCTGACTTCTTATACCCCCAAATGGCCAAAAATCAAATGAATGCAGATTGAATGAAGCCGATTTGTAATAGTCTAGACAAAATACATGCAGAGATAAAAATGGAGACAGAAAAACCTTCAGTCATGTTACTTTTAAAAAAATGAAAACAAACCGTGACGCACTGAATGAGCTTTTTCTGTTGGAGAGGTTTCATAATAGCAGTGTTCAGTGGCAGGAAGACCTGAGTGAGACGGAGAAGCGGTTCATGATTGCCGGCACATCATCTACCAGACAACTGAACATTCTCTTAAAAGATGTTGGCTGGGATTGGGTCAGTTGAGCAGGTGGGGGGCTTGATTTGCATTACTTCTCCTCCCCAGTATTCCTCTATCACACGTATCGTTATTCATTACAGGTTATACTCGGGTTAATACTCAACCTGATTTTGATGAGGAAAAAAGTCGCTGGCTTTTTGTCGCTGATGTATAACGCTGTTCACAGCTGAGTAGAGCAGCCGAGGATTATTCTGATTATATGTTACAAAATTTGGGAAATAAGCTCTTTTTTGTTTATAGCTTTGTTTGACATAGTGAGGTAAGTTTTTCACAGTTTATAGTCAGCATTCCTGCAGTTGTTTGTTCAGCTGAGGTGGTTTTTGGTTTTCTTTTGAAGGAGTTTATGTGGCGTATTAATTATGAAATCTAGATCATAAGAGGCGTGAAGAATTGGAGGATATGCATTGTTATGAATTAATAGCAAACTCCTGCTGACCAGCCTTGATAGTTATATAGCTGCTGACACGATTTTCCAATTACATGATTAGTCTATCTACAGAAATTTGCTAATGGTTTTGACAATCGATTGATCATTTAAGTAATTTAATAAGCATCAAGAATAACAGCCTACACCCGTGGTAAGTGCTGGAGGTAGTAGTCCCTACTAGGAAGTAGTTGTTGAGATATTGCAGTCTGGACCAAAGTGGTGGACTGACTGACATGCGGCAAAAAGGTCATCTCTGTTTTATATAATTGTACACTGATTATGTTTAGTTTTTAGACTGTTGGTCCAGCAAGCTTTTGGTGCTCTTGGAACTTGTGATGGGCATTTTTCATTTTTTGTTTTTAAACGTTTTATTGACAAAATGATTAATTGGCGAAAAAACGATTAATCCACAATGAAAACAATCATCACTTGCAGCATTAATTTGTTAGCAAAAAGTTGCCTTTTCACACATCCAACAGAGAGCAGCATTCGTTGTCAAACTCAACCCAATTTCATCTCAAGTGGGCCGTTGCATAATAACTTATAAATAACAACTCAAGTGCTTCTGAAATAATTTACGATTAATGAACCATCCACATCTACTGAGGCACAAACTGTTAAATCAGACTGATGTTTCCTCACACCTGCCAACAATTTGTGTATCTTCTCTGTTCTTGTATTCTTCGCCATGATGAGTCCGATAGTGGCGCTGAATATTATATTCCTTGAGCATTTAAAGGTGGACATTTCCTACCAGCTGTGTCAGTAACCTACGCTTGACAGTGTTCGTGTCACGTAGCCTGTCTGTGAGCAGGTCGGATCTATAATAGGGTATCCACCACAGGCCTGCCACTCGCACGCGGGAGAAGTTAGCCTTCAGAGCTTTCTGCCAGAACACCTTTGTGCCTGCTGGTCCTTTTAGGACAACGCGACCCCTGCTGCACCAATCAGGAATAGCGGTGCATTTTATTGAAAAAAAATTGATGGCTTCTCTGCAATTTTCACGCTTTGCAGAGTCATCCAGTGGGGCCGCATTGGACCCTTTGACGAGCTGGCTCTGGCCTGCGGGCCGTGAGTTTGACACCGCTGGCTTAGAGTTATGTCTGTGTCCAACTGATGAGTAGAAATCATGTCTCCTGTTTGGTCTCCACAAAGTACTGAGAAAAGTGTTTGGCTCTTTAGCTGCTATATGCTCCACATCTTTCAAAAGCTCGTCAATGAACTCTGCGTGTCTGCCGTTTGGTGCTGGGCAGGTAGTGTACACTGGGTTTATTCAGCTGAAATAACGCTGCCCGCTGCTGCGGCTAGAAACACTCAGACTGAACAATACAGTAAATGCGCCGTAAAACCAAATCCATGTGCTAAGAAGGCTCTGTGGGACTACAGAGTTCATGCTAATTCTTTGTGGGTTTGTCAATGCAAGCAACCCCTTTCACGTTAGCCATTTGATTAATTGTTAATCTAAAAAAAATATTAAGCGGAGCTTAACTAAAAGCAGCATTCGGTAACGCAGGTTGATGTTGATATAGGTGCAAGGAGAGAGAAACACAGTAGTGATGAGAAATATCCGGTTTGGTTACAGTACATGAGTCATCTGACCTGTATGCTAATTAGCCCAAATGTGTGACAGTGAGTCGTCCCACGATCACATATCGCCAGCGTGCATGTGTTGCCTGTTTGTAAGGGGTTGCAGCCTGGTAGAGTCCTCTGGCTTTCTCTCTGCTTTCGCTGTAATTGTAAGAATGTATAACATGAGTGGGCATGCCTCTTCCCACTCTTAACTGGAATGACATTTTCTTAACCTCCATGTGCATACAGAAAATGTGAATAACTCACAGCGAAAAAACTCAAACGGGTGGCTGTTTGGTTCTTTACATATAGAAGAATTCTATATATGTGTGTGTGTTTACTCTGAAGGTCTCTGAAGACGAGAGTTAAGATCATGGTAGATGGAACTCTACTTATCTCCGGCCTCATCCCAGAGGATTCTGGGAACTACACCTGCATGCCGACCAACGGCCTGCTGACCCCGCCCACCGCCTCTGCCAACCTCACAGTGATGCGTAAGTTTCTGTGTGTAGTCTATAGTCGTGAGCAAGACATGAAATATTGCTTTTTCTTTTCTTTTTTCTTATTTCTTCAGTTTCAATACGTTAACTTTTCAATCAATGAGATTTATTCAGTGTTTTTTGACTTAATGGCACTAATGTAATTACATATTACAATATCAACAAATGGTTATTGATACACATATAAATGTTCAGTTGTTATTTTTATCAACTGTTAACTATTGATTATTACAAATGACACTGCTGTGTTTCCAAACTTAGGATAGGTTAGATCAAGCTAGGTTAGCATCTTCTAGGTCCATAATATTAAAT
Organism: Gadopsis marmoratus; assembly: GCA_036023855.1. Classification (NCBI taxonomy): domain Eukaryota; kingdom Metazoa; phylum Chordata; class Actinopteri; order Centrarchiformes; family Percichthyidae; genus Gadopsis; species Gadopsis marmoratus. Next base: position 22,128 of record JAVQJF010103665.1, read on the forward strand.
GAAGAAGAGTAACTCAATATCTGGCTTATAAGCAGTGTAGCGGTACATTTTATTTATACAGCCCAATATCAAATAAGAAATTCGACTGAAGGGTCTTTACAATTTGTACAGCATACGACACCCTCTATCCTCAGACCCTTGATTCAGATGAGGAAAAACACCCCCAACACCAATTTTTAAATGGAAGAAACTTCAGGAAGAGCAACAGGGGAGGGATTCCTCTCCATGTACGGAAATACATACGATACATGTCAGTTGTACAGAATAGACCAATGTAAAATTACAATATGGACAATCGGAGGACACAATTATAGACTGTGAACATATATGAGAAAATGGATCCAGGAGGACGTCGAGCAACTTCCAGGTGCCACCACACAACCTCCTCTCCACCACGGAGGCCTGAAAAGATGGCCGACTACACGAACACACAATACATATAGACGAATTCTTGTGTGTCTGAAGTCACGAGTGAGGATCGTGGTAGATGGAACTCTACTCATCTCCAGCCTCATCCCAGAGGACAAGGAGGAGAAACTAGCGAGAGGGTGAAGCGAGAGAGACGCACAGCTTGGACACTCATGTGTTTGTGGGACAACAAACAGACAGAGCTTGTGTATTTCACCCCTGACCACAGTGATGGATGTGGTTGGTTGGGTGTGGTCTGTCATGGAAAACTGCCTATACTCTTAAAGTTGAATAAAACAACAATGTCACGTACAGGTCATTGAGAAAGATGTATTGTACAACAGGAGACAGACGATCAGAAGTCATCTCAAAGAGAGAATATAAGAATACAGCTGTATTCTGGAGACAAAGAAATTCTTTTCCATTGGTCAGTTTTACATAGCTTGACAGATTTAGACCTATAGAAACCTTCCAATAACATACCAGGACCCTTGACGTACATCTGGAGAAGCAGAAACACAAGGACCTTCACCAAGTTTTTCAGCTGATGTTAAGTTGCTCTTTACCTCGAGTTAACTGTATTGTCAGTGCAACATGAATACGATAAATAAATTCAGAGAGGGCCATAAGCAGAGAACAGCAGCTTAAAGCGCCATAGCTTTACCATCCAAGAGTCAAACGTTATCCATCAGAGGCAAGATGCTGGGTGAGAGTCATCTCTAACAATATTCACAGCTTTTTTTCTTTTCCCCAGAGTTTGACTTTATAAATTAAAGAAAGCGATTGGAAGGAGTGGCCAGAAACTTTAGATGCAGCCTTTAACAATTTCCTCTAATGCATTGGTTTCAGCTGTCGTCACGGTAACAAACTGCAATAGAGGAAGTAAACACACTTCCCACATCTGATGTGTGAGCCATAGCTTCCCTTGAAAATCCAGTATTTTTCTTCTTATTGATGAGCCCACTTTTTAAGATTTAGATTTTGTTTTTTTAAGATTTGCATGTTGTCTTCTGACCATATGAATAACATAGGTATATTCACATATTTAATTGACATCCATGTTTTATAGACCTGTAAAGCCCTTCAGACATGTTCAGTCAGCTGTTAATGCAAGAAGCAGCACTTGTAGTAAAAGCATAGGCTCACAGAAAATTGATTACAACGTCACAATGTGTCCTCAAAATGGATGGGTGGCGCAGTTTCACTGCACCAGGACGTGATTTCCAATGGTATTGAAACAGTATGGTGTATCTTACAAAGTAAACAACTAATTTCTCCCCTCTGCTCAGACCCAGCCCAGGCTCTTCAAATGCCCCAGCGAACGTACCTTCCCACGGGTATGGATGGCGTTGTCACCTGTCCAGCGGCAGCTCAGCCTCCGCTGCTCCGTGTGGATTGGACGAAAGATGGAGAGCCACTTGACCTGTCTTTGGTAATAAAAGAAAGTAGTGGCGCAGTCAACATAATGCTGCCCAACCTTTTTACTGTGAGGCCCGTACTGAAATTTCTGTCCCGTGCTTTGTCTGCTCAACACTGCTGTATTTATTGATCCCTGATAGTGCAAACATCGCAGGGAACCAGCGGCTGAATACATTCATATTCTCTTAACAGCAAAATGTCAGACACCTCTGCTGACTACAGGCATCTGGGAAGTGACAGGCGTCAGCAGCCCATCATGCAAATGTTTTTTTTTTTTTTTATTGTCAGCCGAAGCCCCAAAGCACTCTTTGGATTGCTCACTTACTGCCACTTGCACTCTTTTTTCCCCCGTGTTTTCCTTTTACTCCTCCACTTCCACTTTAATCTACTTATTCACCTGAGGAACGTTTTTATTTATTTCAAAATAAGAGCACAGGGTTGCAGCTTTTAAAACGCATTTCCTTATTTTGCATTGCAAAAGATAACACCCACTTCCTCCTCCTCCCCCTTCATATGCTGAGTGGACCCCCCCCCCGCCCAACACTTTGGTCTGATGGACATGCTGGTGGATGGGTTGCACCGCAGGAAATATGATCGAGTCCTGTAGTGCAGGAGTCAGGCTGATATTTTGCCAATTATTCCAATTCCACCCTGGATGTCAAAAGCTCATTCAACAGCCTCATTCTGGGGAAGATAATAGCGGTTTTGACTTCATTAACCCTTTTGCGCAGTGAAAACGCAACATGTGCCTTCCGCTGTGGCTTAATGGGGGGAAAAAATGAACTGCTTTTAATGAAAATGTGTCAAAAAGTGAATTTGAAAGCTCCTCAGAGTATTTTTGTTGTGTGTGTTTGGATTCACCAAAGAACTGATCAGGGGAATATCCAAAAAAGGTTTTTTTAATTAGAAAAAAAGATCACTCTCTTTTTACATGTGTTTTAGATATCAGCTGTGACAACATTAATAAATAATACACAATATTTGGGACGTTTGGAGATAATCTGTATTTAAGTGCTTAACCACTGCACGACTGTGGCAGGCAGAGATCACATTTTTTCTGTAAATCCTTCCAACACCACTGAGGAGCTCATACGTGGCTTTGCGGTGGTTATAGATTTCCTGCCTTTTTAGCTCTTTAAGCTCACACTTCTAACTTCATATATATATATTTTTTTGCCATTAATGCTATGCATCCAAGACTGATCATTGTGCATTTCTCCCAGTATCCAGGATGGACCTTGACACCGGAGGGCTCTTTGTTCATGGCCACAGTTAATGACGATACAGCAGGCGTGTACACGTGTACCCCATACAACAGCTACGGCAGCATGGGTCCATCTGGGCCAACAAATGTTCTTCTACAGGTCAGTGTGCACTGCAGGCCACCTGGGTCACTCAGTGGGGAGACTCATTTAAAATACTTGTATGGAAGACTACATTCCTTGCACCGTAAACACCAAATTGTTGGTCAATAATGCTCAGGAAGGATGTCGTTGTAGTTCTGCTATGAGGACATGTACACCGCCGTGCGTGTATTTTAATTAGCCACAACTGCATCTGCCAGAGCGAATTTAAAAACCTAACAAATGACATTTTATTGACCTTTTCACTCCAACGTGTGAGCCCGTTGGCATTAATAGAAGTCAACTCCCACCCACTACAATGGCTCCATTATGGGGGAGTTAATTGTGTGGCTAATCCTTTTGTTATTAAGATAATCTTGTCCATGGTGGCAGTAATCCAGTCTTAAAATCCATTGTTGGCATTGCTGCAATCTCCTTGATTGATGCTGTATTGCTTTGGCAATTCACAGGACCCCCCATCATTCAGCGTCACTCCAGAGAAGATGTACAAACAGGAAGCTGGTAGAACCCTGCTCATCCCGTGTCAAGGAAATGAGGACCAAACAGTTAAAGTGACCTGGAGCAAGGTAAATAACTCAGTACAGTTATTCAATAAGTAAGCAGTCCTGTTTTATTCATGGAACTGCAAATGTTTACAAGGACATTTCTTTATTTTTTTCTTTATTTTTTTTCTCCTTTGTTTCTGTTGAACTCCGCTCATGTAGCAATAGGCAGTGTCAGATATCTTGAAACTGTGCACTTAGTGCCTTTTAATGTAAAACACAAACATGCATTTTTTAAATGCTACACGTCGGGGGCAAACTATTCCGGCCGGGAATCTTAACATCAGCCCAGGCCAATCTTATGGGCTTTTTTATATAAGAATCCCTCTCTATTCTCTTCCTGTAAAATGTTAAAATATTTGTGATGATTCATCCTGCACTACATAAATGTATCCAGGTAAATGTGATTTGGGGCAATGAGCTAACCCAATCATGTAAATCAACACTTGACTGTTAGCTAGTGGGGTCGTAGTAACGAGCAGAGCAATAGCATGTGTCAGTTGGCAAACACTTTGTTTAGATATGCAGAGGAGCGTGGTTGAGGTCCAATTTGTTCATTTCTACCTCATCCTCCACCTCCTGATCTCACGACGTGGGTGAGGGCGGTGTGGATGGACGGCAACAGGTCCTCTACAGTATATTGTGCTGTATTCACTAAGCCATCCCACTTTAATTGATCCAGTCAAATCCCTCTTGTAATTACACCCTGCACACATATTCCATTTGACAATAAAAGTCGCTCTAACTGCCATTTCACTGTAACTTTAAGGAGTAATAAATACAGAATGGACAATCACTCTTTCATACTAACTCTAATTTAGTATTGAGGTGTTTTTTTTTTTTTTTACCTCATTTGTTTAAATTTAAAATATGTTGGACTACGGAGCCAAAAAACCTTTCTGATACATAAATGAATAGTATTTCCTTACTTGTGTTGACTCATTGTGTCGATTTGCTTATCGTTGGTTGATGGAGTTTAAATAATATGATTGAGTAAATTTAGCCCGAGAAGAGATGCACTATGTTGGTCATTTAATCTTTACATTATCTGTCCATCCCGGTTGCGTGTACTGTACATTTAGAAAGTTGCAGAGGGTTTTGTTCCATGCGTGAATGATCTTTGTGTGCTCTTGGTAGGTTGACTTGGTTCGTCGCACATCTTACTCCATAGAACCCAGCGGTTCTCTGCTCCTGCAGCCTCTCACTAAGGACCATCAGGGGACGTGGGAGTGCAGCGCCGCTAATCGCGTAGCCTCTGTGAAAGTCAGCACGCAAGTCTTTGTCCTGGGTGAGTGTAAACGGAAGGATTCCTAGCTGAGAATAGCACAGCAAAAGTCAGTTTTCCTGTTATGTGGGCTGGCCACTTTTAAAGTTTGTTCTTTTTCTTTAAAAATTCTCCTCTTTATACCGGTATAAACCTCTTGTTATACCCAGAACAGGCCGGATGCTTGTGCCTCCACTCCGCCTCCAATGGATAAATGCGGTACATCTAGAGATGGCCTCTAAACTTTAGCGGTATAAGGCAGCTGAAGTGCTGGCCGATTTCCATCAACTCCTCTCTGTTCCCTCCATTACAGGAACCAGTCCCCATGCGGCTACCTCTCTGTCCGTCTCTCCAGGGGTGAAGCAGGCCAACATATCCTGGGAGGCAGGCTTTGATGGAGGATCAGCACAGACATTTTCAGTTTGGTGGGTGTAAAGCCTCCCACTTTCTTCTTGGGCTGTAACCATGGCAGCCATCGACAGCGCTGGTATTACTCTATTGATCTCTAGGATGAGGAATTCATTTATCTGTTATCACTTCTTGGCAGCTACAATAAAAAACGCTGCTGCAGAGCATAGCTTTATAATGCAGTGGCCATGCTAGCTACACTAGGAGGTTACCGATAAAGGAGAGAGTAATACGTCTGTTTCTTGTGAACCTGTGATTGTTTATCGGCTCAGAAATCACAGACGAATGTCTTGTTTGATTGAAGGGTAAGTGTTTTAGACATGCCTGGGATGCATTCAAAGACAGTGATGGACAGGGTAAGAGGACCAATGAAGGAAAAATGCACCAGAATCACGTTGTTTGGAATGAGCTCTCCTTTCAAGACATCAGTGCGCTAAAGAAAGTCCTTGTATTAGAGTAATAATGTTTGGGTGGGATGTCTTGTTAACAGCAGGTAATTTTAGTTCAGTTAAGTAAAGATTTAAAAAAAATAAATTTTACTCTATTCTAAATATAGCTTTCTAGTGTTCAAATAGAAAACTATATTTAGATTTTCATGTTTGTTTTTTGGAGGGGGGGTGGTATGTTAGAATGCAAGTGCTGATATACAGGAACACTTCTCCTAATGCTCATCTTAATCACTTTGTAACCTGGGAGCGCTACATCACATGAAGATGAGATGAGCTATCTTAATCCCCGAGAGGGAACTGGGTCGCTGCTGCAGCAAGGAGCAGCATAGAAACGCACATAAATAACATCAAAAATATAAAATTAGATCAGCCAGTCGGTATAAACAACCTCCTAAAGTCTCAGCTTTGCCTCGCTCTGACGTGTCGTGACCAGAGATTATAAAGGATAGTCAAAGCGAATACACTCTAAACTCTTTCTAAACTGTAGGAACTACCATTGTGACTGTTTCCCATTGACATTTCAACTGCAAGGCTGAAAATGATAGCAGATGGGCGTTGCTAGCACTTTGTGACTTCCAACAAATGCAATTTGAATGATGATTTGAATGCTCCGTGGGCAAATATTTCCACCCTGCACTTGTGAAATGAATTACTACAGGACAGAAAAGGCCCCTCTTAGAGAGTGAATTGATCTCTGCTCCGGCTTCATGCACCACAATAACGCACAGTATCTAGGCTGAAACTAAATTGCACTCGAGTGTCCAAAAGAGAAGGGCCTATTAATTGCCTAATAATATTCTGCCACCCTTTCTAATTTCTCATAAAAACCACTCCTGTTGAGTCAAAGCCATCATCTTCAAAAGCAAAAAGAAAAGGCCTCATTTTCAGACAGACATTGAATTTTTCGAAGCTTCCTCCAATTTTAAGTAGATGACATTTTTTTTTTTTTGCCTTGGGTCAAGTAATTAGCTCTGTATAAAACAGAACCCCACCTCCGTTAGGGACATGAAAATGACCATAATCGGAGTTGCAAGCTCTCCGTGCAGTTGCAGGGATACATCGGCGCTGTCTCTGCCACAAAATCCAGAGCTGATGATGAGTATGAATGATTAATGAATCCTACTTTTCTGTCGTGTTTCATAAAACCAGACTCGCAGAATTCCCCGCCGCTCCTTTGTTCTCACTTTTTTTCTCTCGGTCTCTCTCCCTCTGAAGGGTGAAGAAGATTTCGACGAGCAATAATGATGGGAAGCAACACTGGTTCTCTGTGCCCGTGCCCCCCTCCTCTGGCACCGGGCTGCAGGTGACAGGCCTGTCTCCTGCCACCGAATACCAGTTCAGCATCCTGTCTCACAATAAAATGGGCACAGGACCCTTCAGCGAGATTGCCACCGCCCGGACCTTGGGTCAGTACCACTGGGTCGTTGCATTCCAACAGTTGGTTCCATTTTTGGATCTCTCAAGTCTTGTATTTCTCCTCACTCTTTTTTTATATTAGTAATGAACCACACACAATACATTCAGCTCAGCAGGCTTTTCATTTTTTTACCGGTGCTGACCATCACTTTCACCAGCTGAAATGGCAAACGCTGCAGCAGCAGATTAAATCTGCATAACTGTAGCTAATTGAAGCTAATTCCCTGAGTAACTAGCCCAAAGGCCACAATGAATCTTGGCTATTGTGTAACACCAGCTACAAGCTGGTGTCTGTACTCAGCCAAAGAACGTTTGTTTCAAAAGATAACACACCTCCACGATCACCTGTTTTTTGCAGGCTGCCTCATCAGTGGCTTAACTTCTCTGCATTTCTTCGCCCACTGTCATTTTGGTCAAATTTGCGTTTGCCACACAAACCTAAACATAGTTTTTAGCCAAACTAGCGGCACTAGGGATGCCAATGTTGGTCTGTCAGTTGGCCCACCATTTTGGTCCAAGCTTAAATCTCTCTGTAGCTTTTGGATGGACTGCCATGCAGACATTCATGTCCCTCTCAGGATAAATTGACAGAACTTACATAATCTCCTAATAATGCATTGAGCGACATAATTGGGCATAAATGGTAATTTGTCCGCTACTTTGTTTTATGATCAAAGACTGCAAAACTGACATTGACAACCTCAGCTGTACTTCGTATTTACTGTTAATTAGTAAATGCTAGCGTGCTAACATGCTAAACTAAGACGGTAAACATTATACCTGCTAAAGATCAGGCATGTTCGCTTTGTCAGACCATGTTGGCATTTATGGCATTTATCTCAAAGAACCGCTGTGCCTAAATACAGAGCCGCTAGTGTGGCTGTAGACACTCAGTCTTTCATCTGTTATCCAGCAGCGGAGTAGATCTTCAAAGGTATTTTCGTGATCTTACAGATGTCTGCAGTCTTCCTGCTCATCCGGGGAAAGCTCAAAATTCAAATCCAATCATTTCCACACAATGTGCCACTGCTCTTCTTAGCTGGACGTACAGTACATTTATGCGGCAGGCCAGGCCGGTGGACGGCGCAATCCGTGCAAATGCTGTGAAGTAAATGTTGATTTTTGCCCCTGGAAACATTTCTGCCTTCTCAGCTGAGACTAGACACCCTTGAGACATCTGAGAAAGTACGTTTGAAGATGCAATCCCACTGCTGGATAAGAAGAAAAAAAAAACATTTCTTTTCTTACCGATTTTTATTTATTTTTTCTCCCCAAAGGTGTTGGGATAGAACGATGGGTCTTCTCCGATGGGGGAAAAAAAGTAGTTGATCATTTCAATAGCCGGAATCTCCCAATTAACTTTTTATGCATAATAAACCATCATCAGTATTCTAAGCTTATCAACCTAATCAAACTTAATGGTAATTGGTCGCTTGTGAATAATAAGGTGTGCTACACCTGTTATTTCAAGGTGGTAGCAGGGATGCCACGTTAATAGGGATCAGATGCTCATGCTAAGAATGTTGTGGCCAAAATAGTATAATCATGATGTTAATCAATCCTTCTTATATATTAATATTAGACCTAACATATAGCAAATACACACTGTATGTCTCACACTATGTTTGTCCAGTTTGTTGTTGCCTAAGAAACTGGTTAGTAAAGCATTGATTGCAGATTGTTTGGACTCAACCGCAACGCTTCTCCCCTCACACTTTCAAGGTTGAACATCTCATCTGTGGCAGGAGCAAATTCCCTCCTCTGTAAATAAATGTTTTCAGCAGAACATATCTTGCTCATCGACTGGAGGTCTTTTTTTTTCCTTTCTTTATTCCTCTGCATCAGAGCCTCCACCGAGGAGAAGCAAACTAAAGCCCCCCGCGTCGCTGTCTGCTAATCAGAGCTCAGCAGGTGTTGTTCTGCAATGGTCCCTTCCTGAAGCCCAGCACCCTCCCATCACAGGCTTTGTTCTCCAGTCTCGAACCGAGCAAGGGGAGTGGTTTAATTTGGACGAGGACATCGGTGCCAACAGTAGCGAGATAGTCGTTCCGGGTCTGCACAAGGTAACGAGCCAGTCGCACGTAGTCCCTCTGAGACTAATCAAACCTGCTTGTTGAATCCCTTGGAGATTTACATCTAGGTTACACCTGCATGGTTTTACTTTTACACACACTGTTATGTAAGCAACATGGCAGCCATCACTTCTCTGTCGTGTTTCAATCTGTGTGCGCAGCCTTTTCTTCTTCCTGACCGCTTCACCCCCCCTCCTGTATGGGCCTACACAAATTCAAATGAACTTCATTAGCATTGCAGGCACAGTCTCGTGTTGACAAAGTGTGGTTTCATCCTCTGTCCTCCCCACTGTGTGTGTGTGTGTGTGTGTGTGTGCGCGTGTGTGCGTGTGCGTGTGCTGGTCTCAGGACTGTGAGTACGAGCTGCGGCTGCTATCTCGTCGCGGGGAGTTGCTGAGCGAGCCCAGTCCATCAGTCAATGTCTCCACCATGGGTAGGTGTTCGAGAGCAACCTTGCCCCCTTCGTATTCACTCCCCACCCTCTGTTTCAACCCATCCTCTGCTCTCAGTCTCCCTTTTCTAAGTCTTTCCTTTATTTCTTTGCCCATCCCTCTGTTCCCAGCGTTGGACCAAAATTAGAGCAGTGCCTCGGGGAATGCGCTCCATTAGAAGCCTGAATGATAGAAATAGCTCCACTAATAACTTCTCAAAAGAGTTGGTGATTGAACTCGTACTGGTCTTTTTTGATTCTTATCTGAATGTGACATGAATGTTTCATTAGACATGGTACAGAGATATCAAACAGAGGGATCTACAACAAACACGTGTCACCCAAGGACTGTCACAACACTCAGAGCCATAGATGGTATATTGTTACAAATGAATCATGGCAAATGGTCATCATTGGATATTAGGTACACTTTAAACTGGTACAGCCAAACCTCATTGCAATCTTTTACATTTTTACAAGTTTCTTTGTGGTGTAAATAGATTGTATTCAATTTTCTCTCTTTCAAGCTAAGAGAAAAATAATAATTTATAATAATTTTTAAATACGATAAAAAAATTTGGTTTATTTAAATTGTTCAAATTATAATGATTAAAATATAAATGTATATTAATTAAAACATTTAAAAAACAAATGAATACAAAATGTAAACTTTTTTTATAAATTAGAAAACGACCTAAAATGTCTAAACATTTTTATTAGATTTTCAAAATAAAAAAACATGATTGAAATGTATCAAAAAATTTTTTTATTTATGAATAATTAATAAAATAAAAAATGTAAAAATAATAATGTAAAAAATAAAAAAATGTAGAAGAAAAAAAGAGGTATGTATTTGCATTTTTTAATGCTGCTTTATTGTCTTGTGATTGTTCTCAAATGTGTGTTGCTACTATGACAAGCAACAGTTTTCTTTCTGGTTCATTAATTTAATTATTTTGCAGTTATTTTATGGTTCTTGCTAACTCTGCAGTCGCACTTAGCATGCTTTTATTTTTATTTACTAATTTATCACTCATGTAATAATGTCACAGGGATGGCGATCTATCCCGCCACGTCCCGACTCCTGGAGTTCTTCCCGGAACCATTACTGGCCGGCATGCTGGGCGGGGTCGGCTTCATGTGCTTGGCACTGGTCTTGCTGCTGGGGTCCGCCTGTGTCATCAGCCGCAAGAGGGACCAGCGTCGCAGAAGGAAGACGGACGGTAAAGCGCCCCTCACTCCAGAGACTCAGCAGACACTCACTTTAATGAACCGCATCATGAATATCATCATTTATTCAATAAAATATTGAAGGCACTTTCAATCCATTATATAAATCTTACCCCACTGCATGGATTTGGCTCTCCTCTTGTCCCCCGCTCATCCATTCACTTGTAAAAGTTATTGATGTCATTTACATTACTTGCTAATTATGGTAATTTCTCATTAGTGGCTGATAAATGTAAGTGTAATTAACTTTTTGGACAAGCCTTGGTGCCTCGAGCTCTTTAATGGGCTCATATTAGGGTTGATTATGTTTTTACTTCTTGGTCAGTGTGGTTGTATCCTAATGAGTCAGATACCATCTTGCCCCTCTCCCTTCCTTTCAGAGCACCTTCCCGCCATCTATAAATGCTCCCCATCAGTGTAAGTAGCCCTTTATCATTTCATCATGATACCTCTCATTGACCTTTCCCTCTGCTTCCCTTACAAACTAAAATGTGTTGAAAATGCCAGCACTTGAGTTATTTCCTATTTCTTATTTTCTTTCTCTTGCTCATCTTCACGTATTACTGCTGCTGTTTTGGTCTCTCTCTGTCTACATCTCTCCCGCCTCCTCTTTCACTCTCACTCAATCTTATATCCTCGGCCTCTATTTTTCTCCCTCTGACACCTCCGGTTTTTCTTACAATTTTCTTCTTTCACCCCTCCCTCCCCCTCTTTCTCTTTCTCCCACAGAAAGAATTCAGGCACCGGCAGTCCAGACAGTGTGTTGAAGAAAAGCCTGCTTCCAGCCAGCACCCTCTATCCCACCACTTCCTCTACCAACACCACCTCCTCTTCCTCCTCCTCGCAGACAGACTGTTCCTACTTTATCACTGAGAATCATCATCAGCGGAAGCTTCCATCGTCCAACTGCAGCAGAGGCCGCCTTGCTAGGACAACTTCTTTCTCGATTTCTCCTGAAATTGAGTTGATCTCTAGAGGTCCAGATGGGCGCTTCTTACCGTCGCCGTATGACAACGACGCACTGAGTGTTCACAGCAAGAAAAGCGTAAGGTATGATCAACCTGCTAGAGTCCAAAGGTCCGTGTCGATGCACTCGGAGAGGGAAGACAGGAAAGAGCCCCCATTTGTGCTCTCTGTTGACGTCCCACCTTGCAAACCAGCAGAGGCTAATTCCACAAACCAGATTGGTGGCATGGCCGAGCGCCTGCCCCATCACGCCCCTTATATCTTAGATCAAAAGGCAAGCTACGATTGCTTTCCTGACCTCAACAGCATGTGCTCGAACAGCAGTTTGTCCACTGTTCCTCATCACAACGGAGAACTAACGCCCACATTTCAAGTGCTCCCACATATCCGATCTGGCCTGGGTAAACCATCTACGACTGCTAGCAGTCTGGTCCTCCAAATGGAGCACGAGCGGGAGAGAGGAAACCTGAGTCACTGCCTGAAACTGGCTCAGGAGAGGGAGGATCTGGAGAGGGAGCTCCAGAAGTACACGCTGGAAAGAGGCTCCATGAGAGAAATGAGAAGCAAGCATTCAGGCGTGGAGAGAAGGGAGGCTGGTGGTTATGAGCTTTTGTGGAAATATAAGAGCAGCACCTTGCCACACAGATACCCCCAGGGCAGTAAGGAGAGCTTTGGTCTGTCACCTAGCCCCTTCTCTTCATCTTCTGTGTATTGGGAATCCCATCCTCTTGCCTCTCCTCCTACCCGGACCTCATTTCAATCATGTCAATCCGTCAGCCATTGTCCTGCTCCATCCTTCACCAAGCAGACCCCCCTCCAATCTGAGGAGGCAGGCACTTTTTCCAAAGACAGATTAACTCTCCCACATCCCTCCTCAAAGCACCAGAGACATGAAAGGGTAGAGGCAGCACCAGAGGGCTATGGAAATTCACCACAATCCACACTCTTAGAAATGCAAACGAGTGATTCATGCGCTGAGGCATGGAGACAGAACAATTTTAGTCATGGCAGCCTTTCAACGTTGTCTTTCCATCGCAATAAATACACTGACAGATCTAATTCAGCTCTCGATGCAGTGCCAGGCTCTTCAAAAGCGGAGGTAGCGTTCCCTGAGCCCACTGATGAAGTTCCGTGTGTTGAGATGAGTGTGGATGAGCCAGAGATGGAGGTATGTGCAATACGGCCTACAATGCCCATGCTGCACCACAGAATCGCCTCTCATGTGCAACGAGGGCACTCGCTGACTCGCAGAGGCCGGTTTGAAGACATGAGTCGGAGCACAAGCTTTAAATACCGCAGTCCTGCTTCTGTGGACAATATTATCAGGGTCTCCGCTTCTCCGCAACCTCCAGAACCTGAAGTCTGGAGGGCTGCGATCAAAGACTCTAAGCAGCGAAGTCAGAGCCTTGACTTGAGACGGAAACAGAGCAATTTCCTGACTCCTGATGCGTGGATAGACTCTCTCAGCCAAGAGAACTGCTCTGTTGCATCTTCCTGTTGTCCAGACACTCTGTTCTGGAAACCACAGCGCTCTTCTACCAGGAAGATCTCCAAATGTCCTCCTCCTACCCAAGCTGTCTCCCGTTCACCTCCTGCTGTGGACTCTGTATCTCCAAGGAGCAGTCCGGTGAGGCCCATACCAAATCCTGACGTGCCTTGCCACTACCAGCCAAAAAGAGAGGCATCCATTATCCGCAATGCTGCGAAATGGTCAGTCACCTACCAGGAGGCCATGAAGGAAATGTCTAGATGCTTACCGCCCGATAGCAGTGATAAAGAGGCGCTACAAGTGGAGGCAGGAGGCTACAGTGGAGTGCCAGAGTCCGGGAGCAGCTACAGCAGCTATGCCAGCAGCGGCCGGGGCAGCATGGAGCCCGCTAACGGACGCCTGTCCCTGTCTCACCCTGTTTCCCCAACCCTCACCAGCCAGGGGAGCACAGAGGACCAGCACAGTCACCAAATGGAACCAAGCCAATGGTATGTACATCATGCTATGATTTGAAATGCAGTGTGAGCAATGTCAAAAAGATATACAATGCAATTTCTGTTTGGATAGCTCAACAAACATTGATAAATAGAATAAAACACCTGAGAATTCTGTGGTTTTTTTTAAGTCTGTGTGCTGCATGATAACATTTCATGCCCTTTGTGTAAATGAACAAAGTAACATGGTTAGAAATAATATTAACAAAGATACCACATACCACCATCTGCTCCGTTTTTTTTTAAATCTTAAAATTTTAAGTGTTTTGAATAGAAGACGCAAAGCAAATTCTACTATGTGAGAGAAGCATCTCTAATGGGCTTAATGTAGAGTTTATTGAGAGTGCTCTGCCATTTGTAGACAATGATGAGTGCGTGCATGTGTGCATTTAACCTCCATACTGTATTCATGTACTAAATGGTGTTTTGTGACCTCTCCAGGAGAAAGGCCTCGGTTGATGACAATTATGAGTGGGATGCTGCTGAATTCTGCTCGCAGCCTGTAGACCATGATGGTGAGGATATTTTCCTTTCTTATTAATAATATGCAGCTCACACCTTTTTTTGGTGCAAACATGGTAGAAAATCGAGATGTATTTGTCTTGTTTAGAATCATTAATCGTCAATACAGTACAGTGCCAGAGCAAAACAAAATGATTCACCGGACATTTTGTTGGGAAGTTGCTCACTGTTCATCTTAACGTTACCTTCAGTTCAGTAGGCAAATCCTTTACTATTTAACATGTGGGAAGGACACGATTAAGGATAACATCTTTCTAAAGATGGAGAAATTGGAAGAGCAATAGAAGTTACCTGTTTGTTACTCGCACTGCCTTTTCTAATGCCTGCTTTGGCCCCACAATGCTTACCTCCAAAAAGAGGTTGAGAAATACTGTATAAAAAGGAAAAACTTCTAATAGCTGCTGGAACTAGTAGATCTGCCAAGTACTTGTGTGAAAAGAAAAAAAAATGTAATCTATGTGACTCTTATTCTGTTTGAATAGATGCAAATGGGACCTGCAGAGGTGAGAAAGGAGAACATCCAGAGTGCCCGTCTCAAAATTAGTGATATTTAGTGTTTAATGGTTAATTATTTCTGCTTTAGCTTTATGTACCTTTGATGAAATAAATAGCAACGGTTTGCTTCACTTGTTTAGCTCTCTACTCTTCTTTTTAAATTTACGGTCCATAAATGCTACAAGAAATGTCCATTCCTTGTTCTAATGTTTTAAGTGGCACCCAGTGCTTGACTACAGCGCAATTTAAAGCTGTACACCCTTTGCAGCAGCTGCAAGGTTTTTGCACTCCTCTGCCCCCGATACCTTCTGATACATCAGGAAGTACAGCGCCCCCAGAGAAGAGGCTTTTCTTACACCAGCAGTTAGATAGATCCTGGTGCCTCCGATTTAAAATGGTTCCTGGGTCCCTGGAGAAGTTTCTGCAGTGGAAATGGCCCAATTGAAACTTATTTGGAATTTAATGTACACTTTTTGATATCTTGCCATGATTTATTTTATATCATATACTGTAAATGCAAGACCTGTTGATATTAAATCCTGTGGCTTGCTGTGGCAGTGCGTGGTAGACTGCAACATCTACCAGGCCCTTACTGGGACACTAGCAATTTCAAATCTGATCTAGGTGACATTTTGTTACTGTATTTGCAGGAAGGAACTAAGAAAAGGTCAGCCATGTTTTCACTCTTTGGCTCATCTGAATGAACTCGCAATCTAACCTGCATTTACCAGTGTCAGTGCCAGTGTTTAATAACCAACCCTTAACCTGTGAGTGTTTTCATATCTGTGAGAGTTCAAGACGGAGGGGACGAAACCAACAGGGTGCAGACATTTAATGAAGTAACATCTGCGGTAAAATATCAGGAAACGCAACGATAATTTCACAAGTTTCTTTTTACCCACAGGCCTGCTTCCTTCATTGAATCTACTGAAGCCCACTCGGTGCTGTAGCCTTCCCAGCGTGCAGCGCTCCACCAAGGCACTGAAAAATTGCACTCAGCTCTCTTTGCTCCCGGGGCATCAAAGCAGCTGCTCTGCTGAGCCAGAACCAGACACTGTGCTGTTCTGACAGCGCCGGTTCATCTCACCTTGTGTGTCCTTTCACTTATTGACTCACATCACAAGGTGACAAAAAGTGCATTTGGCACAGAGCCCGCTTCTGTCTGATTAATTCAATTCTCTTTTTTAAACCAAAAAAAAAAGGCCAAAGTTCTGAATGGCTTGTTTCAGGGTGTTCTGCTCGTTCTCTTTGTTAAACTTCACCTGAAAAATAATGGTTTACAACAATACAGGTCTCCAGTAAAAGTAATGGAGACACAAAATCACCTTTACCCTTATGCAGAGCGTTCCGAGTCTGTATCGCTTTGTGACACCACCACCATCACGCTCTTGATATTTTTTCTTTAGAGACGGTCGCCAATCTGCCGATATCAAAGCATTTCACCGTGCTCGTGGATTCGCCACATTTTCCCTGTGCGTACTTTGATATACATTCATCATCCAAGGATGATTCAGCGGCCACACAAGGGACAATACGATCTCAGTCATCATCAAATGACTGGTTTAGGCTGGGGATGATTACTTTTTTAGATATCATCAATCACCTTTTGAGTTTCACAAAAGAGGTGTTTATGAAATTCCAAATAAATAAGGAAGATAAATAGAATATTAAAGGTTATTCTGTTTCGCTTTAGTTTTTCACTGTTTCTAAAAGTGTAATTTCCTAACAGATCATTATCTGCTTTTTTGCTCTTTTTGAATTTTTGGAATGCAAAAATCTACTCCGTCCAAATGAAATCTGTCATTTCCTCTCCAAGCCATCTTGCTCAGCGACGTAAGACCTCTAATTATTTTCAGAAATTTAACAGGGTCAACTTTTAGGGTTTGTCCTAGTTTATGGGTTTCTTTTATTTTTTATGGACATAAAGGGAAATTAGCTTTTACTTTTTATTTTGACTTTTAATTTACCAAGGATAAATTCACTGAATGATGCTTGTTTTTTTTTTTTTGTTCTCCCAGCAACACCTGCGTTACACTCGCACGTTTATTCACATTGACACTTGGGAGCCAACAGCGGTGCCGATAAGTGGCACCAGTCGAGTGGTTAAAATGCCTTGTTTGAGGGCACGTCAACAGCAGGCACTGAACACATCCTCAAAGGGCTGGGCGATAATTCGACATTATTGTTTATAGACTTGCAATCGAATTGCATAGTGCTTTGCTTAAGAGTTACAAGCAAACTAATAAAAAATTAACAAATTTAATTATTTTATTTGAGTGCTCAGTCACATCAGTATTTACTTATTTAACAGCAACGTTTGAGACCCAAATGGATTCATTTCAGTGGAAACCAGATGCTTAACCAAATTGTGTTGTCCTTTTGCCATCATCTTGTTACGGTATGCTACTTACTAGCTTTATCATTAGCTATAATTATTTTTCAAGTTGCCATCATCTGATAATGTGAAACTAAATCTGCCACTAATTTCAAAAAACTTTTGTGTAGGCTCGGACTGTGAAAGTGTCATGAACAGATAGCATCTACACACTGGAAAAAATAATTATAATTATTTGAATGTTATAATTATTGCTGCATCAATGTGTAAGCATCACTTTAATGTCGAAGCAGGTCAAGATGGAGTTAATTTCAACTACTTTTATAAACTGCTGGGTGGCTTAATCTGTAATGCATCATCAGACAAGTACAATATTTCCCTCTGAAATGCAGTGGAGGAGAAGTTTAAAGTACCATAAAATTGTACTAAAGTACAGCACTTGAGTGAAGGTACTTAGTTACATTCCACCACTGCCTCCAGCACCACCAAAGGAAGCACAAATGAATTTTGCCACCTCTCTTTCTGGTGTGACTGGCCACTCGCATGTGTAAAGAGGTTTGTCTGTTGTAAAGCATGACAGTAGAACACCGGCCATTACACCCGACATCGACTTGATTTTTATATGTGGTGTATATATCGGGACACTTAAACCATTGATTCCGCCAATCCCTACTTCCTGACGTAAATCAGGATTTTCCCTAAGAGCTCTGGGAGATCGAACCAACAATTCCCAGCCGCAAGCCTGCTGAGAGAAACATACTTGTGCCCCATCCTCTCTGTTCTTCATGAACAATGGAGAATAACAGAAAATTGGGTTTTGCTTGCTTCTCTAGCTCAAGGCCTTCACATTAGTCAACCAAATAATGAACTCGGAACTCCACAGTGCACCAGACCATTGTGGGGTATCCATCCTATAATTGAAATTCACTCAGAGAGACTGCATTTACTGCAAATCAATGCTTCACTTCTGTAGAACATTTTCATTTTCAGCCGTACACATATTGTACCTAGTCCATAAATGATCAAAACCCCATGTGCTGCTCGGGGGATTTGTAGTCAGCACTACTTTTTTGCCTACGTTTTTGAAATTGACTCCAAATATTGTGCTTCCAACACATCAAACAAGAAATAAATACATATTTCCTGTATACTGGATATACTTTTAAATAATACTTTTAAAGAAACAATTCTGCCCATTTATGACATTCATGGCTAAAAAAGAAATCAAATTGTTTGTGTGTGTGTGTAGTGCTTTGGAGGATTCAATCAACAGTACTACAGATATACAACATCACAAAGGGAACCTGTTCACAAAGAGACCTGTGGACAACAGCGAGGGCCCATAAAGCTGATTGTTATACTGCTACCTTTTTCAGTTATTGTGTGTACTTAGGGGGATTAGCTTTAAAGCGAGCACTCTTTTATTATGTCCATTAAGTAGTGAATGAATTATTTGCAAATGCCAGGAAGTGACTGTTTAAGCTGGAAACCAATCAAAGTCCTGTGAAATGAAATGTCTCGTACAAATTGAAAAGCGCAACCATATGCCGCTCGCAGTGGTTCTAAACCCGCCATAATTGGCCAAGAAGAAAATTGTGCATGATTATACCCTTTTTCGAAATACTCACATGGCAAGTTCCTGTTTGCAGGAAAAACATCAGACAAGTGACTATTGCTGTCTGTCGCAGTGTCTTTTTTTAAACTAGGCGGGGCGCAAACCTGAAGTTTTCAGATTCCATACATTCATTTTCTACCAATTTACACTGGAAAAATTAAAAATAAATAAGTGGGTGTTAGTTGAAGAAAGGAAAGTTTGTTTGCAACACTGACAGCTCAAAAAAAAGCTTCATTTTCTACACAATCCAGATAAAAATGGGAGAGAAAATGCAAATAGCTGCTGATTATGAGTCCTCAGTCATAATAAGGCGCCAAACTGTTAAAGATTAGAAAAGACCCTGAAAACCTCCAATCTTAAGTATTTGTTGATAACCAAATTAAATATCCATGACCAAAAAAAAAGTATTATTTCTTAAGAGCTTAACTCTTAATAAGAATCAAAATCTCTGCTTCAATAAGACGTGTGTGGGTGTGGTTTGATTTAAAATTTGACTGACAGTGACCGAGCATCCCACCAACTGTCATCACATTTCATAGCAGTGAGAGGAGCACAGAGACAAATCAAAAACAGGACTCAAGTGAAATAACTGAAAGTTTTTTAGCTTTGGCTGAAAATAGTGTGTTCGTGTCAAATAGAAACTCCACAATAACCATTGTCTTGTTGTGCGCTGTACACATAATCGCGTAGATTCTTATTCGTTCCAGCAGAGAAACAAGAGTGACAATTTCGCCTCTGGGGGCAATGGCCAATGTTTCAGGGCTTCCCGTGTAGCCAGTGAATATCCAGATAAAGGATGTCCGGGCCAAGACTTCCTCTTCCGTGCGCCAGTCATTCCTTACAGAACCCATCGGATATTGCCCGATGACGATTTGAATGCAGGTCAATTAAAAACAAGCTAATATAAAACTAATCTCTATTAATTCATCTAATTCATCTAAATGAACAGCAAATTTGTAGTTGAACGCAAACATTCAGTGCTTGTCGGAGCTTCAGGAACAGATTCATTCAAAGCAACAACAGCTACTCTCTCCTCACTGTGCTCCACTTGGTGCACGGCGTGCAGATATACAGCTTGATTCTGCTCTTTTGACACTGAGCGGGCAGCCCAATTCATTGACTGATAAAATACTTGTCGTACATCTGAACCAGCTTCCAATTAAACTAATGGCATTAGCGCTGCAGCACCAGATGCCCCACCACCCCACCCCACCCCGAGAAAATGATACGAGGTAATGTCACAAGTCATCCTTTTTAATCCCCTGCAGTTCCATTTATTTTGATTTTTATATCATTTTGACAGAGATTATTGGGTGGGGACAGACATGTATTTCTTGCCTGTTTTCACAATGCTGGGAGCAAACAAAGAAAGCCGTAATGAGTGTGCAGCCTGGGCAACGGGTACTTCAACAGCTTATTTCAAAGGCGAAACACTCGTAGGACTCAAAACAACAAAACAGCAGTTCACACTTTTGCTTTCCAGTATGTGTACATGGTGTGAATTTATCAGCTGTGTGCTCACTGGCATTCAGGCTTCTGCAGCTGTCAACGCGCCATCAATCAAAATGTATTTATATAGCACCTTTCAAACGAATCGAATGCAATTCAAAGTCATTACAAGCGGTCACTGGTTGTTATGTTCTTCATGGAAGATCAGTTTATTTCGTCCTGTGATTCCTTTTCTAAGCTTTGTACACGAGACGCGACGGCTCAATATCTGCTTTTCATAGAGGAAGCTGCATAAGAATAGAGGTATGATGCTATAAATGGTTTGTGATTTTTGCCTTGTTCATTGACGCGAAACAAATGCTTCATATGTGCTGATGGTTGGATGTCACAACTAGAGAAGATATAGGTTTATTTTCTTTAATTTGCTTACTGCCCAGTTACTTCATGTGGTGTCATTAAGAGTTGAGTAACATGACTTAGGTTTTCGGCCCTGGTTGATTTGGTGACAACTGTGGTTGCCGTGGTAACAGCAAAGGCCATTTCAGACCAAAGATTTGCGTCGAGGCGAGTTGAAACTTCTAACTACTTGCAAGGCCCCCGGGTTGCGATGGTCTGAAACGTGCCAAGAGGAGAAGGTGTATGGCTTTCCGGGTGTCTTTTTTTGTAGCTGGATATAATTTGTAGCGTCTTAAAACATGAATGAGGATAGTGAGTTTCTTGCTACATTTGCATTTCTAGTGTTGAAACAGCGAAGTCATAAAATAAATGAGCGTTTGAGACGACCAGCTGACTTCGCTACGAGCTGATTGGCTGTTGAAACAGGTCAACGGTCAAAAGGTCTTTATTGTCCCCGAGGGGCAAATTGGCCTGCAGCCATAAAATACGGCAGGTGACCTTACGTTCTTAAAGCAGCCGCTGGAGACTTGACAAGCGGAGTCACAGGTGGCGCCATCAGCCGGCTTGAGTCGAGCTGAGACGGACCACTTCACACCGCTGCAACATTTCCCTGCGACGTTCTGAGGCAGTTTCGTCTTTGGTCTGAACTGGCCTTAACACTACAGGTCCCAGTATTTTGAGGGAAGCAAACACTTCTTCAGAAGCTATCTTGCCAGAAAAGCAACAGAAGAGCAACTGGTGCATTTGTTTACACCTCAACCAAACAGACTCATGTTGTTTTTAGCAAAGAAACCAGGCAATTATTGGCCCTTTTCCCATTATGTCATAATGAGCAGTCTGATTTCATGTGGCACGGTTGGTTTTCTTTCTCGCTCCATTACTCCCTGCAATATTTCAAACGGATCTGCCGTCAAAAATGGTTGAAAATGACCATTGTCCTGTTTTGCAGATGCATTTTTAATGAGCAATCTTAGTCGGCGTTAACCTCGCTGACAAATACATTGCGTCTCCTGGGACTGCCTCTCGATGAAAGCCAGCCAAAATCTCGCCAGCTGAATGCTTTTAATGTGACGCAGCAGCAGTAGGAAGGGTCCAGTTTGCATTAGCAGTCTCTTAATACAGCTCTGATACAACTGTAGGAGTAAGAAAACGGTAATACTGGATCGCGTGCATGAGTTGTTTCCTGTGAATCCTTCATGTTTTTGAAGGCAATTTAGAAAACCAATTAAGTAGGGAGGTAATGACGGCGACTGTTGATTGCGGTTCGGGTTAATTTCATGAAGATCTGAAGGATCATAACTTTTAGAAGAGTTCAGAAAGTCTTTTCTTGTTCTATTTTAAGATCTCTCCAAGTCGGACTCTCTCGGAATGTAAATGTGTTCCATTATCTTAAGTCATTCACTCATGCCCAGCTCAAAGCACGATTCCTGACTGAAAGTGTTCTTCAGTCGTTTCACCTGGAGGCCAAAGCACGCGCTCAATTAAAAGTTGACTCTGTACTTTTCTCTTCGGTGGAAACTGTGTTGTGACATGCAAAGACAGATGAGTTTACAATTCTCATTCTTTTTTAAAGAGAAAATTAAGTGACAGAAATTGTCATAGTGAATCGGTTATTTAAGTTAAATGTGCTTAGTTTTTTTGTTTTACTGCAGAGCAATGTTCTGTCAGTTTTTTGGTGGAGACCCTAAATGTCTCACGAGTTGATTTCGTTATTAAAATTCATCCATCAACCCCCCCTTGTGTTGGCTTTTCTGCTTGTTAAGTAACATCTTGAGGGGTTATTACAACATAGAAATTATACATTAAATTCAAGCATGATCACTTTCTAGCTGTAGTACAGCGACGTTTTCATGTTGCTCCGCTGCGATGAGGGCGTTTATGTTTCATATAACCTTGCCGACATTATTATTTTTGTGTTTCTCCACCTTCAAGTGGACTACAGCAGGTATTTTATTTTGCGTGACGGAAAGGACGAGGCTGGCAATTTGCGCATGTTGCCGAGGATAAGCCACGGCTATTATCTCCTGCCAAGTGTAAAATTAGTTTGATTATCTGCAATATTACTGTAGAATTATGGTTGGACGTGGATAATTTAAAGATTGAAACCTAAATGGGAGCTTTTCAATCAGTCCATCTGCCCATCCAGCATTCAGTCGGAGAGGCGAGCATTCACAACATGTCAGCAGAGTTAATTACCTCACCGAATGCCTCCCAGCAGAGTGTGGAATAATAGCATCAGGGGAGAGAATGACTTTTCTTCTGTTGTATTGGTTTTATAGCACGGCACAATCTTTCTTAACCTCTATTTCACTTTAATTAGGCATTTGCCCAAGAGAGTTACTTTTTGAAAAAAAGCAGCTGTGTTCTTGCTATCCCCAAGGGCAATAACCTTGCAGTAAGTGTTTCTTATTCCCTCATTGATTACAAAACGTGTTCATCCAGAATTGATGACCTTATTATAAAGTGCGGTTTTAGTGCGTCCATGAGAATCCAATCGTGCAAAAAAGATAAGTGAGCACCATTACTCACAGCGCGACGCACGTTTGAGGTTTTTGATTTTGGCTGGTATCATATGGCGCTTTTTATATTCACTGAAATAATCTAACGCACGAGGGAGACAAATTTTTTTACAATGAAGGAAAATATACACACTTATAAAAACAGGAAAAAACAGATTTATATGATTGAAAATCAAGCATATAATTTGTGTGTACTGGTTTGCTTTTTTTATGAAGTTGCTCACTTCTGTATTTACGATCTTTCTCAAACTTGCAGCCAAGGTTGCAAAACTGTTTACAACAATAATGGCAATATAATCATCAGCTCATTAAGGTGGAAAAAATGTTTAGAACGTTTTCTAATTTTGTAAATGTTTGGATGAAGAAGTATACTTTTTTAAATATTGGCTTAATTTTCAAGATATTTTTATCACATTTAGAGATTTATATGTAAATGTTTATGGACAATATAGTTTATTTGATTTGTTTTTTTTTAGGTTTTTGTTTATTTAAGTGTCATGTAAAAAGCTTACTTTGAGACAGTTGTTGAATTAATACTACTCATCTGCAACCCCTGAATCAGGGTTTCCATTGTTTCAAATACAACATTTAATACTGTAAAACATTTTAAGAAGTCATGTACTGTGAAATAAGCTTCTTTGCATGATATATTTGTAAATCTCTTTGGTCTTCTGTCTTTCACTGCCTATCTATTTTCCCCACGTGAATCATAGTTTAAAGCCCAACAGGGCAGCACTGTCTGTACTTAATTTTTGTATGAATAAATAAACCTGAACCATTTTTATCTTGTCCGGCCTCAGATTTTTCCCCACTTACGTGACTTTGAGGTTGTTCACATTACGTTGCGTTTGTCAGACACTGGAATAAAAGGTTGATTGGACTCTGCTACAGCAGGGAAGTAATGTGAATGCTCAAAGTGATTGGTATTCCCCCTTTGCTCTTTTTGAGTGTTTTGCATACACAAATATATTCAAAATCAATGGAACTTTGTTGATCCAAACCCTTTGAAAAATGGGGCTATTTTGGGTAAATGTAGGTGCTCCCTGGCATAGAAATGAATCACCAAAGTTTAATATCAAATGGATGTACACTGCAAGAAGGCCTTTCCTTCAGTTTGTAGTTCCCCTTTTGTCTGAAAAATACTTCCACAGAAGCCTCACAAGGCCATTGGCGGTTTTAAAGATGGTGGCTTTTCTTTCTGTCAGCTGCCTTTCTCTATCTCGTTTGGACTGTCATCACGACCGGGTGCGATTATCTTGGATCACTATTGGAGATTGGACTGGATTTACAGTAAGTCAGCAGGTAAGCCCTTTAACTTTAACGCACGACCTTTTTTACAGCATCAAATAACTACTTAAAACAAAACCTATTAGAAAAATGAGCACTTGAACAAACATCAGCGTGATAAGAACTATATAAAATTACAGAAAACACCTTTGGGAACATTTTATTTGATGTATACTTTGTTTTGTGAATTTGGCCCATGTCCCATCTGCTAACATGGAGGGAGTTGGGTGTATGATCTATACTGCACCCAACCACCAGGGGACGATCGACATGTTTTGACTTCACTTTTGGGGAGCTGTCATGTGACCCTACAGAGCCTATTAAAATTAAACACACACAAACTTGTAACCACCTTTCAATTAACTGGCAATAATGTTCCAAGTGACAAGCACCATTTATATTAGCACTTAACTTAAATATTACATGGCAACTCTATGGCTAAATAAAACTGATTTAACCATCATTACTACTTTAACCATGATTACTGACTTTTTCCTCATTAGAGTGATGCATAATAAGCCTCTCCAGTCAGTGCTCAACAGTCGCCGTGCTTTATTCCCGTGCCTGACAAAACCTCTTTGTGTCTCTAGAAATCACTGTGAAGCTCTTGTGGTCTATCAAGTAGCTCAAGAGCTGAAAAGGCACAATGCGAAAAGGAATATTTAGCCTATAATTTTCGCATCATGAATTTGAAATGATCATTTTCTAAACATGGACCACCCACCAACAGACAACCACACGCCATACGTAAAACTGAAAAGCAAACAATGAACAAATGGAATTGCTCATAAATACCTACATTTCCAGTAGGTCTGAGTGGGCATTTGCACGCTTCCTCAGTAATTACAGCAGTAAACACGATGAATGTGTCTGTTTAATTATAGCACTGTCAGACAATAACGCAAGAGAACAGGGAGGGTGGCTGGCAGCCATTTCTCCCATACAAAACGTATACTTATGTCAAGGTAACCAATCCTAATAATGACCATAAAATATTAAGCCATATTTGTCTAAATAGTTGGCTTTTATGTAGTGAAAGCATCACATTTGTAAAATTTTGGAAAAGAGGCTTGCAGTAAATAATTGTAGTTAATTGGGGCATCAATTGAACCAATTTTGACCCGGTCCATTCCAGTCTGGGCCAGTTGGGGTTGATCATCAGGAGAAAAAAAAATCTCACCGTCTGTTCTTTAAGGATCTGAGAGATTGCCTTCTGATCTAGGCACTGAAAAAAGCCAGTGCTTTAAGGTTAAGGTGGTCAGGATGCCCAAAGGCTCCAAGCATTATTTGAGGGGTCACAAATGCAAAAGCAAGAAAAACATACTTGTGTTACACAAAATTATGTCAAACATTTTGACTTTTTGTTTTGTGAAATACTGCATACTTTCACCTTTTTGGGGCTTCTAGAAGAATCTATGAACCGATGTTCATACTATGGCACAACCTGTGAACATGCCCTCATTTTCAAGGGTCACAATTCAAAATGGTTGGGAATAACTGCCTCAAAGTGTTTTTGTAGCAACACACGGGACACAGGACAGTGTCTTTGTTGTTTCACTATATATAAAGAAGGCAAGCCTTGATGAATGTCCATTTCTGTACAGACAGTCTTGAGAAATTGGCCAATATGTACTCCTCTTTGACTGTCAAGATAAAAAATAATCTGTACAGTGGAAATAAATTGTCATATGGGGTGGTGCTAGTTTTCACAAGTTTCAATAATCCTCACTTCCCAGCTTAAGGTGTTACTGTGATCCCCCATGGTTTGTCACTCCCATGACAGTTTGCCCTCAATCAGATGAGATGGATGCTGCCTGCAGCTGTTCATTTCATTCGGCGCAGCTGCACAACATTACATTTCCAGACAATCTCCATATTACACCTGTTGATTCACTCTGTCTTCCAGATCCCTCAAAACGCCTCCCGACAGCAGACGAGGCCCATGAGTGAAGAGATTGTCCTTGACACGGAGTTTGACTTTGCCTGTGATATTCCCACTGTGTTGTGAAATGGAATATGTTGGTTGCTGGCGGCTTCCGCACGGCAGCACACCTATGCCTTCCACAGACAAAACACTTCAAAAGATGAGAATGCCAGATGTAAACTAAGCAATGCCAAATCTGACAGAAAAAACAGGAGTGCAGCGCTGTCAGTGTGAGCTGTCGTACAGACGCTAACAACAAGCAAAATGTCTTGCAGGAATGCACAAAGCCACGGCTTGTTTGGTGCCTCACACTTCATAATTGCCAGTCTAGGGATGAAAATACATCATAACCTAACGTTTTCTATGATTCCCATGAGACTTTGACGCATATAACCTAAGGCTCGAGTATAGGCTACTTCGATTACAATGTAAATTGTACGTATTCACCTCCAAATACAGCTGTCGATAGACTATTTTACACAATGAATGTTCACTGCTTCAGCCAAATAGATTATTCCATTAGTCAAATTGATTAGAAATGGGTTAGTGGGGCCGACTCTGCCGGCCAAACAACAAATTGGATAAAGAGTGAATGCAATCAGTCTGGTGTGCTGAGGTTTATTGAGTCTAATTCATGCCAGCATAGTGTTGCTGTATACTGCTTTCTAACTTTACACCATATCCTGTTCATCTCCATCAGTATTTACTCATTGCTTTGCTTTGGTGTATTGTCTTGTCGATTGTCATTTCTCACTGGTTGTTCATCGCCGTACTGCGTGACCTTTCCCCGGGGTTCACATCTGTTCGACGTGCCGCTCATCCTATCCTTGTCTGAGGTCGTCCATCACCTCTGACGTTTGACTTTGTCCATCACTTCCGTCATTTCAGTCCAAACGCCATCCCTCACACTTGTCCGTCATGTCTGCCTTTCAGATTGCACATCACTTTGCAGTTGTCCGTGACGTCTGTCAAACAGAAAAGACAAGCCGATGCCAGCCTGCACTGCGTTACGGTTGAGGACATCAGGCAGATGCAAGGACCAGTTTCAAATATGTGCTGTGAGATTACATCATCACTCCTTTGGAACAAAATTTTAACATCAAAGAGGGAATTCTGAATGGAGATTGCTGCGACTGCCGCAAGTAACAGTTTGTGAAATCTCTCCTAGTAGAAGTTTTCCATGGTTGTCCTCACCTGCACTACAGCTGGCACTGCTGCGCTGGCTGAAACAGGGACAAAAGCGATTTGGCACCGCTGGCAGATAATTCATATGGTGCAGTGCTACAGGATTAAACCAGGAACCACTAATGAAATTGAGCAAAAGACTTCTTCAAGGCTATTTTCAAGAATGTCCTTGAGCAATCACAGTCACAATTAGGACATGATGGAGAGGAAGCTGAGTCTGTGGGGCGCATTAATGCTGTTGTTAGACGCCTCCCTTACACAACACATGATTGTTATTGTTGATGATAAATAAGGCAACGGCAAAGAATACAGACAAATGGTTGAGGCTTGCTTTGAAATCCAACACTCATCCATCAACAATCTTCAATTACATCATCACAGAGACTCCATCAGTCATGCCAGTGTGACTTTGTAATCCCTCGCGCTCGGTGAAACGTCTCACCTTCAGAATCAATAGATCATTCTGTACGGTAGATAATAACAGGAAGAGTCCTCACGCATGGTCATGCATTGGCGTAGTTGGGTAAAAATGCAATAGGGGAAGGGGTGGGGGTAAATAACACCAACCACAGGACACTCGAGTCCAACAGGCCATCACTCGCAAGAACAACCTTTGGATCAACAGGATAAGAAAAGTCAGGGATTCAAAAAACAAGCAGGAAAAAGCAGGGGTTTAACTGACACAAATCAGTCAATAACAGAAGTCATATATATATATATATATATATAGCATAAATTACATAGAGTGGGTTTGGGTGTTGTGGCAAGTTCCTCGAAAACCTAGGAGCCCCGTTTTCAAAGGAGTTCCTTTAGAGAGAAAAAAAAAGACACCTTGTTGCCGAACACCCGCTGTGGGAGTACAAAGTGAGACAATTTGTGGAAGGCAGCACAGCACTTCCTAGATAACGAGGCTGCTAAATTTACAGTAATTGGCACGTTGTGTCAGTTGTACTCACCGCCAAATTCTGTTGCGTTTGCATCTTCAGGACCAAAATGTGTCAGGCAGCGCTCAAGCATCTCATCATAAGGTATGACACACTGTTCACAGCCATTTCAAGTCCAGAGTGGCTTTTCGTGGTCAGCTGTGATGAAGATAAAATGATGTTGCATGATGATGCATTGATCTGCATTGGTCTGTCACTGATTCATTGGAAAAATTTAAAAGTTAAGTATGAATACATGTAAGAAGAGATATGTTCCTATATAAACTATTGCATTTAAGACAATGAGATGGTGTCTATGTAATGTTTTTTAATTGTATTTCTTTGAAAAATGGAGATAAAAGACATATATTGAGTTACAGTGAGACGGTAATCATAATGTACTCCTCATAATAAAGAGTACTAGACACTTAACTTGAACGTAGTGTTTGATGTCTTAATATATTGCATATGTGTGTGTGCTTATTTCATATCTTTTCTTATATGTTGATTGAAGTTAAAAATGGAACATTATCCCGGATATCCTGTTGATAGTTCCATAAATAATGTACCAGTTCTACTCTTATAGTAAAGCTTTTATCCCTATTTGAATTCCACAGCATGGGTTAAACATGCAGACAGCTTGATTTGATGTATATTTAGCACTTTTCTGGCAGTGGTTAGCAGAAAAGTGCTAGATATAAATGTTGATAGCTGACAATATTGTAAAAGCATGTAGAAATGCAGAAAATGGTATTCAAATCCGTTCCTCTTTTTCCCCCAGACCACCCACTTTATCGTCCCCCTCCTCTCCACTTTTCAAGCCAATGTTAAAGCCAGGAGGTGAACACTACAAATTTGAAAATCAAATCACCAATTGCATCCATCATTACAAAATATGTGAACAAAATTCAATCCTGTCCTCCAGATTCTCCTCAGAGTTTTCCAATGGTACGTCCTCCCGTCTCTACATTTTGGCAACAAAATGAGTCTGAAATTGACTATTTTCTGGGGGAAGCTCTCCAGATACTCTTGTTTGGTTTGGTGTCTCTGACCTACGCTATGATGTCTGGAGGTTGGTGTGCTGAGCAAGCGTAGGCTAGGGGGTTAGGGGTCCTTTAGCTGCTGAGCTTTTTAAGCAACATTCCTGGGGATTGAGGAGCGATGACCCCCGACCCCTGCTGTGGGTAATGTCACAGAAGGCCTGCATATAAAATGCACCGACCTTGCTGATACGGATCCCACTGCAAAGTAAAATTAAAAAGTTAGCAGCACATCAACAGCTAGGTTACAAAGACAAATCTACTCTGTTCTTTTAGCTTTTCGGAGAATGACGCAGGAAGGTGGAAGGCAGAGCAGGAGCACCAGCAGGAAGGCCATGCCCCCGTGAACTAAACACAGGCTTTCACAGGGCAAGAAATCAAGACCTTTGTAGCTCAAGGATGACACTCACTGCAGGCCTGACTTGAATCATGAGATGTTTTTTCTTCGCCATCTGTTTACCACAAGAATCAGCCACCTCGTAGCGAGACAGAAGACAGACATAACCGAGCATCTTGTTAGAATGCGAGAGAAGTTTCAGCACTACTTTCCAGACTCGGGGGGGGACTTCAGTGAACTGGGTTCCCATTTCAAGCCACAGCTTGTCCTGATGTCCTTATTCTTACACAGATGGGGGGGGGGTAGTGATTCTTCCAGCCAGCAATAGCAGCAAGATCATTTGTGAGACAAGCGCCCTCACACAGTTTCTGGGCTTCCCCTGCTGTAGAAGCCACTTTTTTATATGGTTGTCAGAGAAAGTAGCATATGTTCTGATCCAGTTTGGCACTTCACACCTACTGTACATTCAGTGACCAGATGAAAAGACAAGCCTGTGCTAAGTGATTCTCTTTGGCATAATGGCCCGAACTACAGCACCTTTGAAAAGCCTATGACTCGCTTTTTATTGTGATGGTGTCAGATGGATGTTGATTAAATTTTATAATTATTTTGGAGGCCATCGTTTGTGGTGGCCGTTTTGTGTGTTGAAAAGGTTTTGTGAGTTTCTATAAGGGAAACATATAAGTCACCCTGTGAAATCAGTTGCATTGCCTCTTTTGTGGCTTCGTTTTCTGAGTCTGAAAAAAGTTAAAAATCTCCGGTTAGACTTCAAATGTTCATCAGAAATCCTGTGTTACAAACTTGGGGCATGGAGTTTGAGAGATGTAGGCATTTAACAGATATAGGGGGTCTTACTGTATGAACACAGTTAGTGTGTTGCATTATGGAAATTGTAGGATTCCATATTTTGGGCTTGACCCACACAAGGGACTAAAAGTCTGTTATTTCAGCCTCTCCTGCTTCCATTATGAGCATTTCTTTTTTTTTTAAAATCTGTTTATTCTAAGTCCCCAAACTTAATGGAAGTGCAACGCTAAACTGCCGTAGTGCCCCTTTAACATTTTCCTCTGCCATATATGTAATCTTAAACCTTAAAAGTTCAATTTTGGTACAGTCTGAAAAAGTTTTAAAACCTGCTGCAGGGGAGTCTGAGCCTTGAGGTGCCTCCTGGTAAAGTTTTTGGTTTCCAGAGGAAAAAAAGAAAAAGTTGATTTTGCCATCTGTGTAACAGCATTACAACTTTCACCTTACTTGCTAACAAGAAGTTTCAGCTGCCCTGAAATTGTACTCGGATGTTACATGAGGTGAAGTGAATCCACTGGTTGGTTTACATTCAGACACGTCATGTGACACAGCTTTTCCAGCATCAAAGTGGACATGTGAATGACAGTCTGCACAATTACATGGAGGGGGGGGGTATACAGTATATATGTGGGCAGAGGGAGTCGTTTGAATGTACCAGAGTTCCCAAAGAAGCTTTAGAGTTATTTTACTTTACTGTGCACTACAGAATTAAATACACAATTATCCACATGCAAGCACACAGTGAGAATACTTCGTGTAGTGCGTTACGGAGAAAGGCTTTTTCGACAATTTATTTCAAACCATCATCAGGATAAATTCACGATTTGCCTGTTGAATTCATGCCGTGGTATCTGGAGGGGGGGAATAGGAGTATGGACGGTGTTTGGTTTTGCCATGTTGTCTTCCCAGGTAATCAAGGTGATGACACCTGTGAAGTGGTGAGGGCGT
>JAVQJF010103666.1:0-20244 GCA_036023855.1 Gadopsis marmoratus
TCTCTCTGCTCTTTGTTTCTCTACCATTGTCCTTTCCCCTCCTGGTCCAGGTTTTGTCGAGTCGGCTTTCCTCTATCCACTCGACCTTGCTGGACTGGAGCACATGCAGAGTGCTTTCAGTCTCTACCACAGATACGGAATGACCTCCCAATGTGAATATTATAGCAGTGTGTCAGTTAGCCAGCTAGTGATAGACAGCTGGCTCTAGCACTGTAACTATACAGCACAGTTTTAGCTCACTGGCATTAGTGTAAATGTAGGCCAATGTGAATGGCATGATTAGTGTTTGTTCTTTTATTTGCATGTAGTGATCCAGTTTGTCACTCACATTTATATCCCAAGACACAGAATCATTCATTCAAACCATTTTAGCTTAATTTTTTTTAGATTAGTTGACATAAGACCCATTTAGCACTAATTAATTCTCTAATATTTGTCCCCCTTAGCAACATGTTGGTAGTTTTTTCCATTATGGTTTAACCAAAATAGACTAGAGTAACCCTTCAAGGAAAGATTGCTGGCTCCAGCTCTCTTTCTTCCCCCTGTTCTCTGTTGTTAAGTCCACCTATGCAATATGGAATTCATCTTCTTTTATCATCTTTCTTCTTTGTTTCTAGATGCTGACAGGCGGTCAGTGTCCACCATGAATTTATCCAAAAACACAGACCCTGTTATTTCCAAGCGCCTCTCCTACTCCTCTGCCACACTCGTACACTCGCCAGACCGAGGTAATGAAAATTAAAATTGCACACAAGCACCAATATTTTTCATTACAGTATCAACTTGTGATGGTGTTACTTTGGCTGCGTCTTATGGCATTTGTGTTTGCTGTGTGCTAGACTCTAGACAGTCTAAGTGCTCATTGTTGTTTTCTTTTGTTTACTAAATGAGATTTGGAGGTACAATGATATTTGATATGCACTAAAAGAATAGTTGTGGGAAATACGCTTATTTGCGTTCTTGCCGGGAATTGGATGACAAGATCTGTACCAATCCCATTTTTATATGGTAAATATAAAGCTGCAGACAGTTAGCTTAGCTAAAACACTGGAAACTGATAAACAGCTAGAACTGGCTCTGTGCAAACATAACAAAGGCAGTCTACCAGCATCTCTGAAGCTTCCTAATTAACACATTACATGTTGTTGGTTTATTCTGCACAAAAAGTGTTTCAATGACAAGCTGTTGTTTTATGAGGGTCTTGTCTTCACTGTGAGGTTGCCAGGAAGCGGAGACTCCCCAAAGTCACTGCACCCAACAAGAAACGGTCCCCCTAAAACCACTACCTCGCTTTAACACTTAAGATTATCTACAGATTAAACAAAATGTCATAACCAGGAAGGTTTAGGGGTTCTGGTAGGTTTATTTTGTTACCTATGGACAGAACCAGACCAGCTGTTCCTCTCTGTTTTTCAGTCTTTATGATAAGCTAAGCTCATATTCAATGGACAGATATGGGAGTGGTGTTGATCTGCAAGAAAGCAAATTAGCATACATCTCAGAAAGTGTATATATTTTTGAAGTGCTGTTTTTAACATTTAGATCATGTATTGTTTGATGTTCATATGTTGCTGACAGGCTTACAGATGAGAACAGCCTCCTCTCCTGTCATTAACAAAGCTCAGTCCAAACCCCGCCTACACCAAGGAAAGACCACCCAGCACAAAAACACAGGTGTTTTCTGGGAATTATTTGCTCATGGGCTGTAAACTGTTGAGGGATTCCAAAAAGGAAAGAGACTGCGATAACCCTGTGTACCGTCTCACTTGAATTGAAAAACAGTGATAGTCCATTAATAGAAAAAGAATCTGTGTGTTTCATCAGATGGATCAAGACTCCCCCTCCACCCCCCTCTAGCATGACCCCTTTCTCTAATCCTCTCTGGGATAATCTTTTTGTTTTTGTGGGAACACTGTATGCTGTTTTTATCCCAGCTGTAAAGAAACGACACCTACATTTCAACAATTAGACGAGCACATAATTGCAGCCATAAAAAGTAGTCATGTGCCAGGTTTTATGCTGCCAAGACAGAGTCTGCACACTCACAATAGACACTGTGGGAAACATCACACATTTACTGAGTGTAACTCGAACTCTGAAACCATTCAACGCTAGAATACAAAGTGGCGTAGATTAGAGACTTGGATTCCTCTGCACAGTTTCCAGCCCAGTTGTATCTTTGCCCCTCACTCTGAAACCTGCGACCTTGTACTCTGCTTCATTATCAGAGTGAGAAGTGCTGCATGTTTTGCCTGATATATTGTCCTTTGTCTCTTTTTAAGTGGCAAATGACGTTATCATGCAGACTAATAAACCGTTAACAATGTGCCAACATTTCTAGCTAGGTACCATTGCATAAATAACTTTCAGCATTAAATTATTTGCCAGATTCATTCATAGATTTCTTGAAGCAGGCTGAAGTAAAGACATTTTTCTAAAAATACAGTTGCAATATGTCCTTTTGTTCTGCACTGTTTATCTGAATGCTCTCCTCCCTGTGTTTGCTCTTGGTTTGTGCTTCACTCCAGGCTGTTTGCTTGCTCTCATAATTAACAAACTCGTGCATGCAGGTGTAGGTGTAACATATTAGCCTGTGCTTGGTTACCACTTACATGGCTGTGCAAGGGAAGGAATGGGTAACAAATACAGTAATATTGCTCAGGCTAATCAGTAGGCGGTTAATAGTTTTAGTTGTTATCAAACCTGTATGTGTTTTCAGGCCTGCGCCGTCTACCACTGACGCCATGGGAGAGCAATGTGGTGAACCGGCTGCAGCAGCCAACACACTCCTATCTGGCTCGTAGCCGCAGTGCCATGAGTCTGTCTGGAGAGCAAACAGGTAATATGCGCACATCCCACATGAAAGACCTCTCCTGGCTGTTATGGTCAGGAGCAAGTGAAATAGAGGTACTTATGAGTACTCACAAAACTGGCAATCACAGCGCATGGTGCTAAATGTACTTGTAATTATATTTTGGTCCCTTGACCAGAACAGTTTTGGATGTTAAGTAGATTTGGCCAGACTTAGTCATTACATCGTCTAAAACATCCTTCACCAAAGGCACTCAAAGCTCTCTGTCACAAACACACACACACACGCACACACACACACACACACACACAGGTCTGAACAAGTAAGCTGTTCCCCTGATTGATATCAATCCCTGTCTCCCTCTGTTGTTACCACGGCAACAGTGACTTTAGTTTATGGTGTGTGTGTGAGTGTTGGGTGAGAGTTTTGTTTGAGTTGTTTTTTTGCTGAAAAATGACTTAAAAAATGTTAATGATTAGAAATATAACATCTTAAAGAAGATGCCGTGAGAGCCGACAGTCCCTTCTTTTAACAGCTTGAAATTAATGCAGTGCACTTCTTTTCCTGATATTTTACAACCTCTTGTTGTTTCCCAGCCTCTCTGGTGCATTTCTGCCGTTTATTTTTCTCTGTCTTATGGTTTTTGAATGATCACACTCTCTCTTTCACTCACGTAAATAAGAACTCACTCGCCCTGACCTGCACACTTTTTTTCCTCTACTCTGCACACTTTTATACGTTCAACATTGTCTACAGTGTGTGAAGACACATGCTTTCTTCCTCTATGTGGTGTCGGGACTAATGCATCCATAACTCTAGTAGCTTATTGTGACTGAATGACAAAGTAGAGATGCTTCCAACACTGGGATGTTTTAGAGCAGGGAATGGTTTGCCAGACCAATCTCAATCTCTATCCTTGCCAGTCGGCCCTACTAAATCCTTCTCCTTAAAAGCCTAACATTAATTTGTTTAAGGTATAATTCCCCAGTGATGGTTGCAGCATATTAGCAGCTGTGCTTCCTATCAGTAGCACTAATGCCTTCTTTCTCTTCTTCTTTGTTTCCACCAAACATCTTTTTCATTCCTCTCACTCCTCCACTTCCCAAACTCACGGCTTCCATCTATTAATTCATCTGACATCCTTCTCATTCCTTCCTCTCCTTCCCAATTTCTCACTCTGTGCTCCTCTTTATCCAAACCCTTGCTGATGTTCTATAAATCCTCACATGCCCTGATCTATACCTTCCTCAAAACCCTCCGAACTCCCACCTCGTACATCACTATAGCCATGCCTGTGTGTCCTCGCTCAGTGTCCTGCCACCCCATGGGCTCCATGTCCTTTAAGGCCCTGCAGGCCCAGCCACTTCCTCACTGCCGCAGCCACGAGAGGAGCCTCAGCAAGGAGATGGCCTCGTCTTCCTCCAAGAATGCCCGAAGGAGGACCACCGGCACCACACCGGTGGGTCGTGTTGTCAACCTGCACCTGTGTTTGACTGAATATCTAGACAATATGTGTACTTAATACGTAAGATAACTGCAATACTGTCAGAAATGTAAGCTGTGACGTGCTAGGTGCTTGTTTGTTTATGTGATGGAGTAAACTCTAGTTTTCCTCGTTTTTTGTTTTTTTTCATGCAATAATCTACTTGAATCTATTTATTATATGATTTTGGGGTGTTTGACTACGCCCACGCACGTAACTGATTGCCTGCTTTTTACTCCTCTTCATCTAGGTCATCTTTTTCATGTTAATGATGTCCAACATATCCGATATCAGTCAGACACACTATATCGAAGTATACGTCCAGCTCTGCTCTCCTGTCACTAACGTGCACCCCCCCCCACCACACCCCGCTGTAACCACTGTCCATCTGTCTGCTGCAGTGTCCCAGCTTATGCCATTAAGGTCTTAGAGAGAGGGCATCTTCTGTACTTTATATTTCCACACAGTGACCCAGAGACACATGCGTAGATTACAATCCCATGCATAATCTAGACCCAATCCAGCACATCATTTATGTGCCATAATGTCTACATACTGTGTACTGTAGCTGATTGTGAGTTTGGTGCCCTGCATAATAAACTACAGTAATTTACAGTATTGTGCCTCCTCTACAAACAGGAGATGATAAATGCCTTGCGAGTTGGTTGATTTTTACTTTGGGTTACAGTAATGTTTTTGGGTTTTTTTTAATGTGGGTGTCATGGCTCTGTGCCAGAGGTTACGCACGGTCAAAGGAAGGCTGTCTGAGTCAAATCCTGTTACTGATCATCTCCTGCTGCTGTCAGTAGGGCACCTGGGTCTGGGAACCTTCTTTCCTTCTTTCCCCCTCCATTACTGCTTATGTTGTGTTTCTAAGGACATTTTTGTGAATTATACTATTATATATGAGACATTATGTTGCTGGCTCACCTGGGCCCTGATTAGGTGGGGAAAAAATCCTGCCCATTTTGAAGAATATGTTTTTGTCCCCCCCATCTCTTGCACCAATAGCAGAAGGACCGTGACAATGTCAGGAAGTCATGGAGCAACCTCTCACTCCCGTTGGCTCCCATTCTGACTTTGCCCCCCAAAAAGCACCCCTCTTTTCCTGGCAAGAAGAACAGCAGAGTGACAGCACCCTCTCCTGGCAGGTAGGAGAACACTCCCATGATAGCTGAGAGCAGAGTGGTGACAGTTTGAAGTTATGGATTATTGGGAGCAGGAAGAGGGTGTAACAGCTTTATAATGTTTTGGGTGAGCATTACTGTGACGGCTGATGTTTTTTCATGCTTGTTTTGAAACCTTTGAAGGTAAGATGGCTGGTAAATATCTGTAAACCAGTTTTCCAAAAACTGTTTGAATTGCTAAACACAGGTAACTAGTAGAATCACTTTGTAGCCAAATGCTGCTTTTGTCCTGCGCACAGACCTCCTCAAAAGTCAGCAGGCCGGCCCCCGACCCCCAAGCTGCTGAAGTCTCCGGGGGCAGAGGACCCTGGAAACCTTCGTCCTTTCAGGATCACGTCCGAGAGCCCCCAGCCAACCAGATCCCAAGGAGATGAGGAAGAAGAGCAGGTCCTCGGTCCTCTTCAGCCTCGACCTCAGCCTGTGGGTCAAAACAAGACCAGCAGTGAGCAGACACCACCAGCAGCAGTCAGCGGTCAGTTACTACTCCCAAACCCTTTTCTCAGCCACAATATCGTGCAGCCTACATAAGTATTTTTTTTTTTTAAGTCAGTTTAGAAGAAGATGATACACTGGTCACAATGAAATTCATGATGCCTTCTAGAGTGTGTAAGCAGTCCTCAAGCCCAGAAGACCTCCGCAGGCACCACAGATCCAGAGGAGGCGAGTCGTATCCTGGCTGAGAATCGTCGGCTGGCCCGCGAGCAGAGGGAGAGAGAGGAAGAGGAGCGCAGGCAACAGGAGGAGCAGGAGAGGTATGCTGGGCTCTATGTAATATGTGTGTGATCTGGAGAGAGTGCAAGATGGATGATACTGAAGGTGTATCTGCATCCTCGACTGTCATTCATTTGTGTGTCTGTACAGGTTAGCAAAGGAGGAAATGGCTCGTCGTATGGCAGAGGAGCGAGCAAAGAGAGAGGAGGAGGCTCAGCATCAGGCAGAGGAGAGGAGGAGGAGGAAGGAGGAGGAGGAGAGAGAGGAGAAGGAAGAGAGACTTCAGAAAGAGAGAGAGGAAGCAGAGAGACTCCAGAAACAGGTCAGAAAAAGTGTTCAAGTGAACTTGTGAAAGACCCACCGAGCAGTCTGTTGATCTCACAGTGAAATAAAACTCTGTGTTAGAAAGAGGAGGAAGAGTCTCGACAGAGAGAGGAGGCAGAGCGACTGCGGCAGGAGAGAGAGAAACACTTCCAGAAAGAGGAGGCTGAACGCCTCGAGAGAAAAAAGGTGAAGCATGTTCACACACACTATTAACATTGCTCATTCAGTGTATGTAAAGGCTCCTTTCTTTTCACCAGCGTCTGGAGGAGATCATGAAGAGAACAAGACGTTCAGACACAGAGAAGGTAAAGGCTAAAAGGAATTTGGTACAACTTAACAAGTAACAGTGAATAAACCATGTTGTTCCCGAGTCTTCACTGTATTTATACTCTTTCCCATCTCTAGAAAGTTGTTCCAAACAGGAACGGAGACAATGCAGGTAACTTCATTACCTTTTTCTGCAATCATACCTGTGAATATTCTTTTATTTTGAAAAAAGAATAGTCACTTTTACAGTAATATAACTTTCAGAATCCTGTTGTACCTTAGAATAGATCTACTGCAGTTGTTCCCATGGTGTTGTTTCTGACTGCTGTGTTGGTTCTCTCTCATCATCAGTGGCTGCCGCTCCCAGTCCATCTGCAGCGACTGCTGTGTCTCCGATACACGAAAGCAACAGCAACGGTTGCCAACCTGACCCCAAACTAAGCCCCAACACCCCCGCACTGAGCCATCCTGACCAGAGGTAAATGTCATGTCAACTGTCACATTTATGTTATGAGTGTAATCAGGGTAACAACATTTAAATATTTCTCCTTTCCATCTTCTGTTTTTGCAGGGAGAATGGGGAGTTTGAAGAGGTGATTGTACTGCCTTCACATTCCAGGTTGTCTCCCCCTGAGGGACAGGAGCAGCAGCAGCAGCAGGAGGAGAGAGTTCCTGTCATAGCCTTCAGGGAGAACGGTCTCCTCAAGCCTCTTAGCGGAGTAGAAGATATATCGGCACAGCAGGGACCAGGTCAATAAGCATCCGTCCTGCTCTGCCCCTGCTGCTTTCATTTGTCATCGTCATCACTTTATTCTCTTGATATATTTTATTTATTTCTTTGATAGGGACAGAGTATGTTAAGGAACATCAGTATATAAATGCAAGGTGTGAACATGACTGAGTTAGCAATAATGCTAATTTCCATCCATAATCCCTAGGCTACACAGCACAATCTTCAATTTATTTTGTATATTGAAGCAATCAACAAGTGATGACAGAGCTGGAAGACATGTGTCCTCTTATTATGGCTGGTAATGGTGAGAACAGACATAGCTACCCTGTTAAGATGAAGTTGGAGGTGTGCCATTGTGCATTCTATTCTCTATTCCGGACTGTACTTTTAGCACGCATAATTCAGAGGCAAGAGTGTGGCATTAGTTATTTATGCCTGTGTCTCCTACTGCTTTTTATCCATCCTTTCCTTTTTGCTTCGCACTGTACACTCATTGTCAGCTGAGATGAGCGGTTGGCTTAATTTAAATTTAAATTTACATTTATGACATTTGGGAGCTGATCCTATCCAGAACAACTTAAAATACTACTCAGTGTTCAATATTAATACAATACTAAAGAAGTCTAGTCACCAAAGTCTTCATTCATTCAGTCCACATTAGTGACCCACACATGTACCACTAATATCACATCTGGTTAGCACGAGGACATGCTAAGCAATTTCTTATGTATAATGTTGAGGCTTTCTTTTTGAAGAAGTGTGTTTTTTAGTTTACCTTAGCCTTTATAGCAACTGACGTTTCCCTTTCTTTGTTGCACTTGGTTTTTAGATGTTGCCTGATGCCCTGTTAGACCGAGATGATTCCACACCCAGAGAGACAGGAAGTGAGACGGTCAGAGAGAGGTAACGCAGAACTGTTAGACTGAATCAAAGGAAGGACTCGCATCATCACAGCCAGACCCTTCCTATGGGTTTACTTTCTCACCCTCTGGCGACAGAAGAGCACCACAGCCATTTCCCAAAGATGGTGTCTCCAAAGATCTCTTCTGAAGTATCTTCAGAGAGAAGTTACATGTCCTTCAACAAGCTCTCTGGGGAGCAGATAGTTTGTCTCTGACCGCGATTAGACTCTGTCATAATGTTCTGTGTAAATCCCCAAATACCTTCATTCTGAAGTGAATGTCCTGTAATCACAGGAGGGCATTGAATGCCTATTCCATCTTGTGAGACTCATGGTGAGTGTGTGTGTGTGAGACACTAATAATGATGTAAACCGAGATCAGCTGTAAAGTCTTCAGTCATGATACTTGAAGAGGTTTTTTTGTTGCTGTAGAACATACGTTCGTCATGTGACGTTATAACTGGAACTCACACAACAGGCTCCGAATTACAAGGTTTAATTAACGCGTTTGCTCTCTTTAACTGAAACCTCATAATTCTCGTTTTTTTATTTCTACGGAGATGTTACAGAAGAGATGGGATACAGGAATGATATCAGTGCATGGAGTTGTATTAAGACTACAGGAAAGTGTAATGTAATATATATTTTTGCTGTGTCTACTGTGTTTAAGACTAGAGGTTATTATTTGGGTGAGACAGGGGTGTTGGAGCATCACGAAGTTTAAGTTAAATAATGAGAAAAAAGAAAATACCGTTCTCTAAGATAACTGAGAAATTAGGGTGTAAACTATTGATTTTGTGTTTAGGTTTATTTAATTGCTGTACAGATAAAATGTGATTCTTTGTTTTGTCCTCATCCTGTCTTCTTTTTCTGTTCAAATTGAGAAAAAAACAAATCTGCTTTAGTGTTAGGTCCTTCCCTTTACTTTCATTTGTTTAACCTTTTACATTTACCCCATCAGTGCTACATCCTATGCCCTGGATGCTACTCAGCCAGTGAGCAGCGTCCGAGGACTCTGCTGTAGCTTAGGCCTCTTGTAATGCAGGTTGACTTTATTTTTGGCCAGGCGAGTATAAAATGGATGAAACTAACTTGGTGGTGATGTTGATTCTGAAAATATCTTATCTTTTTGATGAAGGATTTAAGAAGAAATGCTGCTAATTTTGACGTTCCTTTGCCTCACCGCATCGTAGACAGAATGCGGTGACTTGTCTGCACTAGTTCTCGCTGAAATGAAGATAAGCATTCCCAGCATGAGCTTTGGCATACTGGCCACAAGTCTCCAGTGGCTTCAGTTTCTTGAACCTTTTCTTTATTTCTTTACCTGTTATGTTAAAGGTATGAACAATTATGATGACATGTTATATCATCATATAAGAGCTACACTGTCAAACAATTGGTCCTTCATACCACTTTTCACTACAGAAAGATGAGAGGGATTCAAGTAGCGTTGGACTTTACTCTGCACTTAGTTTCCTTTGTTCAAATCTTGCAGTACCACAGAAATGGAAGGATTACCCATGTCTTGTTGTGTAGTGCTGGTCTCTGCCAGTAGTACATAGTATGCTGTTATCAATGCGGTAACTTGACTTAGCTTGCAAATAAATTGCTTTAAGAGAAGCAAAATTACTTGTAAATTACATTATGTATACAGTATATAGATATCCTATAACTTGTTTAAAAGTCAATATATTTTACTAAGACTGACCACAAGGATTTGAAAACTGACGAGCCCTTTACTGCAGAAGAGGGGCTGTGGGATGAGATCTCTGTACCACTGTAAAACTGAAGTCATTGTACAACTGCAAATAAATACAACTTTTAATTGATTACCTATTCAATGGTGTGATATTGCAGTGATTGTTTTTTTTTTTATCCAAAATATAGAATACTGGAGACATAATCAAAACTTTCAGTGCACACTGAACACACAATAGGTTGTAGATTTATTTTAGTATGAACCAGTACAACTATCAACAAACAAACAAATAACTACAAATTAACACCAACTGCATCAAAGTACAGCAAAACTTTTTTTTAAAACATGTATAGAGAAAATGGAGAGTTTGGAAAAACTAAGAAAATATTTACATTTAATAAGAATACAGCATCATGTAAGTCCAAAGACAAGTGTGTGTCTCCATTCAACTAAGTGAGCAGAATAGAGGTAAAATGAAATGTGCTCTTGCACATTTCACAAGAATTGATGGCAAGTTGAAGGTCAGACCATGCAAACAAAGCCAAGATGTTGGCCTGAGGTGTGCGAACATCCAGTAATGTCCAGTAGGGAAAGGTATTTTACTAATTTTCATCACTGGATCTCACAGAAATCAAACTGCACCAGTTTCACCAGTAAAATGTTTTGGTGAGGAAACTGGCAGCAGTGTTGAGCCAGCTTCCACTAGAATCTTCCTTAGCTGCGGTTCGGGAAATTGCTCGGTCAACCTCCCTCC
The DNA here is from genome assembly GCA_036023855.1 of Gadopsis marmoratus. Taxonomy (NCBI): domain Eukaryota; kingdom Metazoa; phylum Chordata; class Actinopteri; order Centrarchiformes; family Percichthyidae; genus Gadopsis; species Gadopsis marmoratus. Next base: position 10,872 of record JAVQJF010103666.1, read on the forward strand.
CTGGGCTCTCCTCTTCCTCTGGGAGGTAGTCTGGAAGTGCTGAGTTTTGCTGCACCATCACTCCAGATGGATTTAAAGGGATAAAAACCTGAAGAAAATGGTGGGAAAGAAGTTAGAACAGGGTATATGTGGGAATCCTGAAGATAAATTCCCGATATTTTAAACAGTTTAAGACGGCAAGGCCACAAGTTGTAACTGGTTATCAGGAAAACATCGTAACTTACATTTACATTATTATACCAGTACATTTATTTTGAGATTGCAAAACATAATGCAGATTGGCCAAGAAGGAACAAAACGAAAGAATAAAGTAGTGACTAACCCAAAGGCAAGGTTTATTAAAACTAATAATAGTCACATACTCACTCTCACTCACATTAAACATTTCTATTTGGCCTAAGAAATACAACATTGGCCATAAATCATATTAAATCATATAGGCCTAGTCTGTCTGAATCTATGCTCCAAAAAATAATACTTCAGAAAATACAGGTTAAGACCTATTAATACATTTCAAGAGTCTGAATTTTTGCTAGACTGGTTTAATAAAGGCCCCGTGGATACCCAGCAGAAGTTGAAGAAACAATTCTTGGTTTGTTCTCCAGTCTACAGTCAAGGCTTCAACATAGTCAAAATGTGTGCTCTGTGACCACAACTCACCTCTTCTCCTGCCTCATTCTTCACCACCTGTTGGGCTGACAAGACCTTAGTGGCAGCGATGGCCGATGCCAGACTCTGCAAATTAACAAACATCAGGGAAAGAGGTGACAGAATTAATAAACCACCATGTGTACATCCGTGCAATGCAATAATACAAATGTTGAATGGAACTATGTTGGGATATTTTAACAGGCCGGTTGCTTCCTAAGCAGACACTGATAGTTGATATTTGTCTTTGCGTCTTTGTGCGTTACCTCAGTAGACAGGTCCGAACGGATGCGTACGGTGCATCTCTTGGAAGTCATCTGGAAGGTGAAGCTGATCACTCCTCTGACCTTCAGAAGAGCCTCCTCACACAAGCCTCGCTGGACCTTGACAAGTGAAGGAGAGACTGTATTAGTTAACTTGCTGGCAATAATAATCTGTCACGCATAGGAGTGTGTGAGCGTCACTACTTACAGTGCTGTCCAGCCCCTGGATTTTCAGAGTGACAGACTTGGCCTTCTTGTTGGAGGAGTTGATAAAGAACTGGGATTTCTTTCGCTTCTCCCTCTCAAGTGTGCATGGCACCGGATTAGCAGGTGCGCTCAGGATGTCAAACACCTCCTTGGCCAAGGCTGTGATGTCAACAGACAGGCCCTCCCTATATGGAGAAACATACTGAATGTAATTTAATGGTGTCAGATCTCTTAATTGCCACACATATCTTTTGAGTTGTCGAGCGATTCAAATAAAAACGAAAAAGCAATTCACTCTGATACAGTTGAACTCCTTTTACATGTTATAAACGTATAACTAGGTTTGTCCATCCGATACTAATGCATCTGTGCTATAACATGAAATGGTGAATTCATACAAGGAAAAAAAAACAAACCCAAATGGAATTAATGCAGTAGGAAATATCGTTGAAAGTTTCAAGTACAACCACATAAACATTCAAAAAGGAAACTCTAGAGACAGTTCAGAAAAACATTAAGGGAGTGCAGGGGGTCAACAGATAGTGTAAAGAGAAAAACACCCCCTCACCTCTCAATTAGACTCTCCAAGGTCACCATCATGCCCAGTTCGTTTCTCATGGCAGGGATGTTGGGGGACAACTCAGCCAAGTAGCGCAGGGTCTGAAGACAGAAGAGGGGATAGTGGAAAAAGGGTATTTTTCAAGAATGTTTATCTGAGATCAACATTAATGCAGTCACGAGCTCAATTTTGTCCATAAATACAACATTAAAAGACAACAGCTGTTCAGCGGCCTCTCAAATTCCAGATGTTGCAGCTTCCAACCAGAGCTTTGATATATAAATGAACATAGAATTCAAAATAATCCAAGCCGCCGTGACGTCCTGTGAAATCTCTGCAAGTTGACTTTCACACCACAGCGCGCTGCCTCGGTAGCAGGAAATCACATCAAACATAAACTACTTCAACTGGCGAAGTAATTGGCAGCACATCACCTGGAGAGTTGCAAGTAGCACTTCGGGGTTCTGGTGGTCCAGGAAGAGCACCAGCCCGGGGAGACAGCCCTGGTCCTGGACTATCACCTCGCGATTCTGCGGCTCAGAGGCCAGGTCCCGAAGCTGACGCACCACCGACAGTGCATCCGTCATGTTTGTTAACGTCACCAGAGCTGAAAGTGAGAAGAGTTAACTTAACGCTATTGGAAGTGTGGACTTCGCCTGATTTGCCGCTGAACTAATTCAATCCCGAGGAAGCGATATTTATATATAACCGGGGGTTTTTTTTAGGTAGTGTTATGGTCACTGGCGTACGTTTTTAAGCTTAGGAAGCTCAAAGTACGAGGCTAGTGTGTAAACGCTAAGCTAACGTTGTCCTGTCAAGTCACAGCGCTAGCGTTGACTTTGAGGCTAGCTAACGAAGCTAGCTACTTTTCAAACGTGAAGAACGACAGACAGACATTACAAACATACACTTTATTTGTAACGTTGCACTATTTCAACGTGCAGTTGTGCGACTGCGAATAACGGAATTACGCTGAAAGTGCGTTCTATTTTAAATGTAAGTGAAGTTTAGCGATGTGTTTTCTTACCCAGGAGAAACCGCAGCGTGTGTGCAAAAATACAAATTCGGTGCTAGATTTTTGTGACAAGCGATTGGTGGCGCAGCGCTGCATTAAGGTCGCCCGCTCCTATTGGCCTCTCATACTACTTCCGCATCCTCAGCCAATCAGGGGAGGTTTGCTGCTGCGGGCTTTATTTGACTTTTACAGACTTGCTGCGTGAGCAGAGAGGGGAAGCCGCCAGTTCTCAGCGTTCGGCTGCACTTACAGTTTATAGCACTGGTTGTCACGAATATGTTGGACACATTTACAAACTAGTGCGCGCTTTTACGTGAAAACGAGTCCACGGTAAGTGCGCGCATATTCACACGCATCCCGCACGATTCCTGGCGTCGCGCATTTGACTTTTGGTGAGCCACGCAGCTTTACAGAGGGGGAGGGGGGGAGGTCTCTGCTGCTCTGCTGTGAAGCGAAGCTTACTGTTTCTTTTTAAGTTAAAACTAAAGTAAAGTCCACCGTGAAGCCTCCGCTGTGCCGCAGCATCCAGCAGCAGAGAAGCGCAGGTCTTCAGTGTGTGATGCCACCAGCTGAGTCAGTAACAGACTCCGCGATCTCGTGGACGTTTTTGATTGCAACAAGACATCCGAATGTAGTTTGTTCCAATTCCACGGCGGGTGCTTGCTGCTGGGTCATCATTAGTCACAAACACAATCATCAGCAACCAACTTAAATCATCAAATTCTCAGCTTCAGGGGAGACCTGTTTAAATAAGTTACCTGTGTACAGAATCATAAGCCTGCACATTTGGTGTAGGTTGGATTTCTCCTAAGATGAGTTACAGGCGTTTAAAGGTAGTTTATTTGACCTCTTTCAGTATAAAGCAGGAAACCGCGATGTGCAGCCAAGCCCGGTGTAACAAGACATGAAAGGGCATTAAGAAAATATATTAAAGACACACAAGACTAAATAGATGATAAAAAAGTGCAATGCAGGTGAAGATGAGAATCAATAGCCCCTAATTTAATTTATAAGATCAATTAAAATACTTCCTCTCCGTGTCTGGCTTTCTAGATTCAAGTAGACTTTAATTTGTTGTCTTTTATAGCCTCGAGCGCTAAGTGCTGTATGTTTTTTTTTGTTTTGTAACAGGCGTAAAATATGTGACTTAACACCATCCACTCTCAGTTGGCCTTTTACCAAGTCAGTCAGCAGAAACCGGAGCTTTGCAGTCATCAGCTGCTGCATGAAAACAGTCCTTCCAATGTCTTTAGCAGAGGATGTTCTGGATGTGCTGCACATCATCCTGGAGTATTTTGGAGTGCCTCCAGACATGGTGAGTGCGCGCACACACACACACACGCACACACTTTTGTTATAATTGTGTTACTGATTCTCAAACTAGGATCCTGTGACATCAAGGGGCTCACTAGTTGTTTTCATGGGTGCAAAGAAAAATCACCAGTAGTGTTACTTCAGTCCGTAAACGTGAACTGAGGGAGCGAATTTGTAAGGATTTCCTGTGTGTGTGTGCGTGTGCGTGTGTGCGCGTGTGTGCGTGTGTGTGCGTCGTCGTGCCTGCAGTTGGTTCCAGTGTGGGACAGTCAGCTGTGCGGTCAGTATCGCAGCATTGTGAGGATGATCGGGACCAACCTTCCGTTGGCACCTACACCACGTGTCCACTTTCAGGTACCTGTACTACTTGTGTTTTCTAACAGACTGAAGATTATCGCTCAAAATCAGACTAGTTCATTATGATACAGTCGACGTCGGGTTTATTGTAGGTTTTCACATAGAAGGAATTTGCTTTGCTGCATAGCAGTAAACATAATAAGAGAGGGGGGGGGGGGAAACAAGTGATGCAAAAGTTGAGAATCATTTGTAAAAAGTTGAAAATTACAATAAAAATTATTCCTAACTTCTGTGATTCGTTTTGTCATGTAGTCCGTGTCGCTGTGTAATTCCTCCTTGTCCGTGTTTGGTCCTTAGATCCCTCTGCTCACCCACAGGCCTTACGGTCACGTTGACGTCACTGCGGACACACCTGCCGTCCCCTCACTCGCTGATGTCATGTGGGTGTTTGAGGACGAGGGGGACAGCTCTGCCAAGACCAGGTGAGAACCTGAAAGTTTAAGGTGGACAATTAGTGGACAAAGAAACCATATTGGCTGTTATTTTGTCAGGAGTAAAATAGTTGATAGTATATTTCATTAAATATTAGGTGTCATAAGTACATGTATGAGTCCACTGTAGCATTGGAACAAAGAGAGGCAGAAGCTCAGTATTACTGCAGCTATTACAGTAGCTGGGACGACGAGCAGAAACGCGTGTGCTTTGCTTCACAGTGGACAATTTGTGTTTGATTCTGAGGCCAGAAACGGCACAGAGGGAGCAATGGAGTGTGTGTGAAACAACTTGGTGTTTCTGACCGTTCATGTTTGTGTACTGTAGACGGTTAGCAAGGAGATGATGTATACTTCTCTTCTGTGGTTAGTGTAGCTGCTAAGTGTCCCTTACGAGCCGCAGTCAGTCGTTTATTGCATTACTACATGAAAGTACTTTTCTCAAGCAAGCAAGAAGGCTTGTTTTCTCTAGGCAGGTGTAATAAGGTGTTCATGTTGCCAGGTAAATATAGCCACTGCTGCCTGGTAGGAAAAACACAATGTAAAGTAGTAATTTAATTGCAGGCTCCCTGTCTGAGCAGGAGAACTGATCTCTGTAAAGGAAAGCATTGCATTGGCCATAGTTTCTGTGGTTGGTAAAGAGAAACCGCTGTTTTTTTAATGTACACAAAATAATATGGTCTCCATAGGAACCATTTACCTCCAAGGAAAGGAAGTGCTGTAAATCGGGAGGGGGTGGGATACCCAGGACCGGCTCACAACCGAGCCCAGAGAGGAGGCCGATTCGTAAGGCAGACAACTGATCCAGACGCCCTGAAGATGATCACGGTGCTGGAGAGCGAGCTGCTCAAACTACGAGCTCAGATAGCGATGATCGTTTCTGCCGCTCCACCTTCAGGTTCACATTCTTTGTCTCACCTTCTTTTCACAGAGTAAACACACGTGTGTTCAGCATGTTGTACTGTGATTTGTACAAGTTAGGCTCATCTAAAGACCTTTCTGCGCCCTTTCGATGTTTTGTTAGGTCTGGCCGAGTCCCAGAATGCACCAAGCACGCCTTTGATGTCTCCTCCTCCACCACCAGCTCTCACCTCCACGCCTCGCTGTGCTGCTCCTCCTCCTCCACCACCACCTCCACCTCCTCCCTGCCCTAGCTTCTCCACTGAGACTTCCTCTGTGTTACAGCTGATCCGCCAGCGCAGGAGGGACGAGAACGACCATGACATGGGTCAGGACTTGGGCCTCAGCAGGCGTTTGGAAGTTAAAGGGATCCCATCCATGCTGGATGTCCTCAAGGATTTAAATCAAGTTAAATTGCGTGCAGTGGAGAGGTAGGCAGTATGACTGGTAGAATATGGGTTTGCCAGAATTTCTGATGGAATTATAACAATATCTTAAAATCTGAGGGCTCATGTCCTACTGTTGGAGAACGTGCTTCTCAGTTTCAGCAATCGCCAAGAACCTTTTCTGCCAGCTTTCCCACCCATTTTAACTGTCTTTACCTTTCTTTTCTTCTCTGTTACCTTACACAACAACTGTCCCTTTGACAAAGCATTTTCCCTTCCTTTCTTTGTAGATCACCAGGGGGCACTCCATTCAGAAGTAGAAACAGTAAGGGAGGTGCAGCACTGCTCAGTGACCCAGCAGCTCTTATTGCTGAAGCACTAAAGAGAAAGTTCGCCCAGCACCGCCATAACAATTCCTCCGACAAAGAGAATTCACTCGACCTCTCGCCATTCGGCAGTCCTGACACACCCAAGGTTTGTTTCCCATAGGCACACCCCTCTGTTTATTTTAACATGTCCATCGATTCTTTGGTGTATTTAAAAATACATATCAGTTTTTGCAAACTGACATCATAGAAACATTTGCTTCAAGAATGAACAGGATCGTGTGGTACGGTGCCTTTTTAAACGGGCAGAAAGTTAGAGCCTCACTGCTCCACAGCTCAAAATGCCTATAGACCCTTTCCACGGAAGCCATTTTGACTTGTCAAAGCAGGAAAAGATCAAGTGGAATTGATAAAATGAATGATGGCTGTATTTCATCTAGCTGCTTCAGTTTTAGGGTCCTGGTGTTTGCTTTCTCACTGTCACGGCTTACTGTGACACTTAAAACGGAGTTACTGTTATTAGTAACACCTGAGCAGACAAGTTGCAATGTGTGCTGTGAAAAAGGTTTATTACATCTGAGGGATTCATAATGCACCTGGACACAAGGGTGACGTTTGCAGGTGCTAAGGTTAATTTTTAAACCCCAGTGTCTGGTCAGTACACAAAAAAGTCATTAAATACAACTCTTCCTGTTCCTACTTATGTTTATTCCTTTAAACATTTTCAAGTTACCAGTCCCTGTGTCTTGTGTCTTAATAGGGACCTGACAGTGACCCAGTCATCTAAATTAGTTTTCAAGGCGGCTAAAAGATAAATATCTCTGATGCTTTTGGAATTTTATGAATCTTAGTGCAAAAACTGAGCTTGCAACATTTAAACTGTCTGCTGGACCACTAACCTGCCGCTTCTGTTACAGGTTCCTCTCCACACCAGACGCAGTCAGGGGCTCCTCCATCTCTGATCCTGCTGAATAGCAACTTCTGATCCCAAAATGTCAAAAGTCAGACATTCCGTCAGCCAATTACAGCTCCCACAGATGTGCCTCACGAACAGATTTCCACTGCAGCTACTGACGGTTCACTTTTATTTTTGTTTGTCCATTCTTTTGTTTTTGTAAGAGTCTTTGTCTCTCACTGAACTACGTCCTTGATTCTCTTAAGTATTTCTATGTTGGGAGGTTTTGAATGTATATTTTTGTTACAGCGATTGCTGTGAATGAGGGGTTTGGTACAGTCTGTTTGTTTTTGTACAGTGGAATTGTGTGTTTCCAGTGTTATTCATACAGTGATGATAAAATACATAATGTGATGATGTATTCAAGCAGGTAGGCACTCTAATGTGTAGTTGCCTTAATGTCTCTAAAGTCACTTTGTGATGCCTTAATTCTTACCTCAGCTAAGTGAAGTGAATAACTGGATATTGAGATTCATACATCTATTCTGTGCAACTGCTGTTTCAAGTTATTTTATTTTATTAAAGTGTTAAAGTGCACTTATCAATTTCTTGTTCTTGTTTTTTATGTTGTCTAATATTTCAGTGTATGTCCAAATCCAGTTTTAGTTTAAATGTGTCACCTTTTACAGCAGTTTGATCTTAAACAATAAATTCCACCACATCCAGAGTCAAGCACCTGATGTCATTTCACATTGTTGCTTTGTGAGAATATCCATCTTGCATTTTCAAACGAGGCACTTCAGCCAAGTGAGTATGGACCAAGTTCCAAAAAGCTGGGTGCTGCAATTCCCATAATGCAAGATGGCGTCAGGGGAGCTCCCTCAAGAGCTGCAGAAGACATAAGACTATTTGTAGGCTGAGTAGTTCTTGATGAGCAAACTGAACTTAATGTGTAAAATCAGTTGAGCGCTCCTGGAGTGTAGAGCTGGGTGACAAAAATTATTGCAATATAATTTTATAATATAATGACAAATAATTGAAAAGATTTGGATATGATTAAACCACCCATACACCAGCAGAGGGGGCTAGTGTACCTTTAACGCTAGTTGCTGCCTGCCATTAAACAAGAAGAAGAAGAGCCAGTCAGAAGCTAGGAATAAAAGCCAATCATGTTTGAAAAAAAGGTATAGGAAGCCATCATCAACATGAAAGGTCACTCAATTTACGTAGTTTGGAGATAGTATTTGGCTTTTTACGATCTGACAAAAACAGTCAACTGCCAAAGACACATGGAAACACCACAAACCTGTTTCATGATATAAATCAATATCACCCATTAGAACACGCAGACCGTAAGAAATTACAGTACCTCAGATTTGTGAAATGTTCCACTGTTTGTCATGTTCTGACAATCAAGAATGAACCATCTGGTTTCTTCAACTTTCACTCAGGAACAAAAATCAGCCTTTGAACTTTAAAGAAATAATAAATTAACATTTGTCATGATAATTCTTGATATTCGCTGATATGGGAAAAACATGCTATAAAGGTTTTGGCCATATTGCCCAGCCCTATATCTACATGTATTTATGCCTGATAACAAGCTCAAGGTTTGTGTTGCCTAAATTGTTACCTTAAAGCAAAGTTTGACGTTTTTGGAAAAGACCACACCATCAACAAGATTTTTTAAAATTATTTATAAATTATTTATAAATTATTATAAAAAAAAGGGGCGGCTGTGGCTGAGGGGGTAGTGCGGTCGTCCATTAACCCCAGGGTTGGTGGTTCCATCCCAGCTCCCGCTGTCCGCATGTCGAAGTGTTCCTGGGCAAGACACTGAACCCCGAGTTGGAGGTGGAGGCCAGCATGGCAGCTGTGTCCCCATTGGTGTATGAATGTGGTGTGGGTGTTGACGATTGACGCCAACCAGTCCAGGGTGTTTCCCTGCCTCTTGCCCAGTGTTAGCTGGGATTGGCTCCAGCCCCCCCCCTGCGACCCTTCGGGATAAGCAGTATGGATGATGACTGATGATGAATGAATGAATGCTATGGTGTGATTTGAACACTATGCAT
>JAVQJF010103682.1:0-19878 GCA_036023855.1 Gadopsis marmoratus
CTCTCCTCTCCTCTCCTCTCCTCTCCTCTCCTCTCCTCTCCCCTGAGAAAGACTTGATTACAGTAATCACAGTCTTTCTCTCAGTAGGTGCCACTTGTGCTCATAGCACTCTGTTCACAGCCTAAATACCCCAATCAGCACCGACCTAATGGAACGTATGATTAAGACTTAGTTCGACCTTTAAGGATTTATTTTTTGTCATTTCAGTTGTTTCAGGAGTGTTGGCTACATTTTGAGTCACTGTTTCCTGCAATGTCTGAAAACGATGGCGTGCTATATCATTACATGTGAAACGTACAGCACTCAGCAAGACAAGTAGATTCATTTGATGGAATTTCAGTCTAACAAGTGCTCTTATTTAGTGAGTTGCTGTGTACAAATCATTTGAAAACATTGGCTAAAGCATGTGAAATTTACTGGACGCTATATAAACGGCATGGTAAAGGTAAAAAAATAAAGTCTCTTGACAGTTTTTTTTTCCTGCCGTTGGGTTTTGTGCAACTTAGAGAAAAAAAACTACTTTTTAAAGGAATCTCCTTCTAACTTAACAGGCAACAGACAACAAGAGCAGTGCTTGATGTGAACCAACTGGAAATGACTTAAACAATGTTTTACGACGCCGTGTGTCTGACTGGTTCCAATCTCTGCTTCTTTTTTCTTTCTTTCTCTCTTCTGTCTCCGTTTTGGATTCCGTCTTATCAGGCTGTCACAAAAGCTGCGATAACCTGAGGTGATTTTGCGTCTCTCCTCTAATGGTGCACTCACTCTGCCCCCTTTTCTCGCGGAGCTCCCTCGCGTCGGCACATGTAGAATGCTCCTTGCGCTGTTTCATCTGCCAGTCTAAAATGGTGGAGGGCACAATGCAGAGCATCCTCCTCTCAGGAGGGAGACAGCAGTAAGCCTTTCACTGAGAGAAGGAGCTATAGGAGATGACTGCTACATAGCGCTTTGCCAAGAGAGAGCGCTTTGGAAAGGCAGCAAAGGCAGCGTTTGACTGTGGTAACCGTGTGATAAAATGTTAATTCAAATCATTTAGCATCATGGAGGGAGGAAAATATATTAGGAGTGGGAAATTAACCCCTGGTTGCTGTGTTAAAGTATTACATTATCTGGTGATCTTTTATTTTTTTTGCAGATGAGCTTTCCAGGATGCTGTGATTATTACCCAAACACTCACATGTATTAGTTTATCCAACATGTAAATATTGTTTTTGCACTGTAGGTTAGAAAACAGCACGGCATCTCACTTTTTTTTTTTATCTCAATTTCTTTGCACTGCAAATAATTTTGGAGCTTGGATACCATAGAATCCTAAAGGTAGATATAAGGTGTGATATAATGCTAAAAGACTGAGGCTACAAAGCTACATGTCCCAGGCAAAAAGTCAGCATCCTTACGAGCTGGTGATGCATGTAGAAGCCTAGTATTGCAAGTACAGTATTTCAAATTAAAATGTAATTAAAATGTTGTTTGTTCTAACAACCCTTGGATGGTTTGAAAGCATAGAATAGAAAAGCATACTTGGATACTTGCAAAGCATACTTGGCCACTCTGTCAACAGAGTTCTATATGCTTTAATGCATTAACAACAGTGTATTTTCAAAGAGTATGCTTCACTTCTAAGAGAAAACATTTTGAGGATGAGGAGTCACAGATGAGCTTGGCATACATACATAACGCCGTCTAACACAACAGCTGTAATTGGACAATTGCTATTCAGGGGCAGGGTTTAGTGAACGGAACACTGCCAGAGCACTTGAACGTTTGGTTACATCAGTTATGTTTCGACAGGTCTTTCCGGGCAGTATTTCTGCAAGTGATTATTTATCATTTTTATGTCCATATGGATTGCCATAGGGCGCGCATTTTGGCAGACATCCAGTTTTATGCACGCCAATAAAACGGAAAGAAAACAAAGTGCCTACTGATGGACATGCGGTTGAGTGTCCATGTACATTTTATTATTTCATTAATAGAGTTAAGTGAACCCAAGGAGCTCATTTATAGTCTTACAGCTTGATATGGTACATCTGACGAATTTCATTTTCTGTTAGGTCAAACCTCTAGAAGAGAAACTTGCCACTGTATCAGCGAGACTCTTTGATACTGAAATAAATGATGTGCTGTAGCTTCACAAGTGCACCTCTATTTGATATGTGTCCTTTTCAGCTGCTGTTCTTGTGCGCCGCTAATAAAAGTAACCTCGCTCAAAACGTCACTGTCAACAATAGGAAAAGTACATATCAATCTTCATATGTTTCTTCTGGAGCCGGCCGTAAGGAAAATCCATATCGTGTTTTTATTGACAGGAACAACATGTACTCTTCAAAGCAAGGTCAGACAAAGATAAATGTATGAAGAGGGGGGGACAGAGAGGAGGAGAGAAAAGTGTCAGAGGCAGATAGGAAGGGAGGGAGAGAATGTGAAAGAAAGAAAAACTATAGCAAGTGAAGGTTGAAAAGAGAAAAAGAGTCAAGCAGAGAGAAAACAAGTACGCAAGGAAACTTCCTTTAAACAGAGGCACATCAAGTGGTAGCCGCTCTGTAAGTTGAGGGGAAACTCGCAGCATACATTGAATCTGCCTTTGCCACCAATACTGAGCCATGTTGGCTAAAGGTGGAGAGGAGGTCAGCAGTGTCATCGTGAACAACAATCCACCTCTGTTTGACAGAGAAAACACAAACTCTCAAACATTTGACCAAAACACGCTAACCGCCTCCTGACATTTGTCCAAAATAGCCCTTTATGGGGATATGGGGCTGAGTCAGATTGACTTGGCTTAGTCAAATGCCCCGAGGGACATGTCTGTTTGTCTGCATTGATGTTTTCGCACAAACACCTGACAGACAGGTCGGACATGCTCACTGGACTGTGCACAGCAAACACAGTTATCCTTAGGCAATATTTGGGCGGCTGCAGTTTGGGTTTAACCTTGAAAGGCCTTAGGGAAGGGGCCATTTGTTCAAAGTTAACCAGAGGGAGGCCGGGGAGTAAATTGTGTTTTTGTTTTTGCCCGTGATTCTCCCTTGGGTCTGCAGATAACAAGAGGTTTATGTAACTTCTGCTTTGGAGAACCGGCCTTTAATGCATTTTAGGCAATTTTAGGTTACATGCATGGTTGTGAGGCAATGTCCTAAAATCTTCCCAAAGTGCCTGAGATTAAAGGGAGCATTAGGCCTGTTATTCCATCACATAAATGAATCATTTTAGAAGAAAAAAACTGAACAAAATGCTTGTTGCCAGTTATTAGAATCCTTGACAGCGAAAGCTGCTTAAACACGCGCGCACACACACACACACACACACGGACTGGCACAGATGAGTGCACATAGCTGTCCGGCCATTTGACTAGCTGTCACCAAGCTTAAAGTAGCCAATGAAGCGAGCAAGAAATACCTGTCACGTCTCGCATATTGTCAGCGTAAGCCGCTGAGAGGTACATTGACTGACACCCTAAGCAGGATATGAAATGTACAAGTAGGGTAAAGCGTACGGGGCCGCCCCCTTTTGCAGGAAAGCCGGGACACATGTGAATATGCAAACAGTAGAAAACGCACACTCACATCAGTAAGAGCATGTTAATGTACACATAAGAACGCACGTGCATCGCCGCGACCACTGCATTTGCATACTCGAGCCCCCTCCAACACACGCATACACACTCGCCCTTATATCTGTCAAATATAATAAATGGATCCAGCTACATGTTACCTATGCTATGAGTGTTTGTGTGTGGGCTACCTCTCTGCCCAGACAACAAATTACATTGTAGGTAGAACATGTAACAGCTGTCACCTCATTCCCCACAACCAGATATATACAGGCTGCTGTCAGAGGCTGCTGTGAGACACACAGCCAGAGCTGACTGATATCAAACCATATGATCTGGGTTCAGCATTCAGTGTGTGTTGTCTGCTATGGATGTGTGTTTGTCTTTCAGCAGGAATGCATAAACAAGTTAGTCAGCTGATGACTAAATCATGACAGACGCATTAATGATGCCCCACCGGTCCTCAGTGTTCACCCATTGACATTCACGCATAGGGCAGCTGTGTTGTGTGTGCGTTTGTTGTGCAACACGTTTCTCAACTGAGACCTTTAATTACTACAGTATAGTCAGTATGTGGCAATAGAGGTGGGAGAGCAGCAGTGTTTACATCTCTCGTAAAGCGAGGGGTGGGGTGAAAGCAGTGGGCGGTGGGAAGGTGTGTGTTTGTGTGTGTGTTGGAGTTGGGGGTGAAGTGGAGAGGAGGAGGCTTGGAGAGCTGGAGATAGGTATGAAGGACGGGCAGGTGAACGAATGGGCGGCATCTTAGAGGACGCAAGAGGTGGCTCCCCATCTGCTGCCATCATTAACATTAAGAGCGTCCCTAATTCAAGGTAATTGCTGGCGACGACGAAGTAAACAAACCACGTACAGTTTGTGGAGATGAGCTGAAGACAAGGAGGGCGGGAGAGAAACCTTTTCAGAAACACGGTGAAGTGAATGCTTAACTGCTTTTCTGCTGTTATCGATGGATGTACTTGTGGCTGACAGTGTGCAGGCTGAACCAAAGCACAGCAATATGGCAACAGCTGGACATGCTGCTCAAAGGTTCAATCAAGGACTTGAGTATTTATGTATATGTAGATTATTGAAACAAAATTACATATTTTTTGTAGCAAGGATGGTGCACTCATGTTCTTGTATTACCCAAAGTCCTCCTGAGTAGGTTGTTTAAAGCTGCACTAGCCATATATGAACAATGGGTCAAACGACCACGTGTAACGTGAAAGGGTGCCACTCTTAGTGACAAACCATCTCCCGACTCTAAAGTTGCCCTTAGTTCAGTGGGCAATTTTAGCCTTAACCCTTTCAGCTAATTGTTTTTCGTTTTATGGCCCACAACTTTATTGGTGTGATTCAGTCTCTCCGCTCTCATCAGCATCGTTTCCAGCAGCAACAGGCAGCCGTTTTCAGTGAAAAACAAACACATATGCTGCCAGCCCATCACCATTACAAACAATGTCAGCGTCTAGCTGGTGATCATAGTAAAACATTTAGCAGCTAATGAGCCACACGTATCCCACATGTATAAAACAGAGCTAAAAGAGGAGTGGATATTGGACTTACAGCCACTGGATGGCCAGAAACAATAATGTAAATAGTCAAGTGTTTGCTAGCTTGTTTATAAGGTGATAATAAGTCATGTTTTGTGTTTATAGCCTGTTCTGTTGCAGACAGAAGTGGACAAAAAACCCAAAACAAACCAAAAAAAAAAGGAAAAGAATTACAACTGCTTTGTTTGAAGACATCATCATTATGAGGTGACAGGAATAAATCTAAATTTTGCTAGGATTAGCTAACCACCATAAGCTACTGGTCATAACAAGAAAGGTTGTAGCAGCAAAACCCCTAAGTGAATCGTTTTATGGTTTATAATTTGAACTATTTATTTGTGAGAGGCAGACTGTACGTCGTTCAAAAGGGACATCATCTCGCTTTAAGCATTTTGAACAATATATGCAACAAGCAGTATATATAGAATTTATATTCTTTTCGCATGTATTTATTGAAACCATAAGATAGCAGTTCAAATTTTAATTGTTTCGCTTTACAAGCCCAATTTATTGCAGTCTCTAATTACACACTGTCACATCAGGCAGTTTGTGGATGAAAATGCTTTAAACCAAATAAGTAAAGCTACAAAAACCAGTAGCTGAAAACAGTGCTTTCAAATACACATTTATATTGTATATATATGCCTGTACTACATGGGGTAATTCTCAAAAGTGCTTTATTATCCTGTACTATGATTCAGCTACTTAAAATGGCCTCTAAACAATAATATTTGGCAAGCAAGACTGTTTAATCATTATTGTTTAATTTACAGAAATTACATTAAATGTGTCGTTAGTTTTGATTTACACCACAATTGATTTTCTATGCAAATATGCTCTATGCTTACAGTCATGTCGTTCTCAGTGCACACATTTTGTACACACCTACTGGTTTGTGAGTGGATTGTGTAACCAGGGGGCAGGGGGGCTAACAGAGAGCCTGGACTCACCGTGGTGGTTTTGACCCGGCCTCCGGGCTGTGTACAAGTCCAGCCAGATTTATTGACTAACAGGTCACAGCCTTCGTCCTCCAAACATGGCACCATCTCACACCACTGCTTTTTCCGAACAATACCAGCTGCAGAGAAGACAGAGAGAGAAAAAGCGATCAGAGGGGTGTGGAAAAATAGGAGGAAAAAAACACATGAAGAGAAGTGATAGAGAGAGGTGGATGCAGAGATGTAGTGATTAAAATAGAGAGAGTGGGTTGAGGGATGACAGATGGGGTAAGACAGATATAGGGAAATATTAAACATGATGGAAAATGATGGAAAACGAGAGATTTGAAAAAAAAATTGAAATACATATAAATGGAGAGAAAAAGATGGGAGAGATGTAGAGTGGTGGATTGGAAGAGAGATGAGATATCATATGCAGGTAGATGAAGAGCAATGGAGTAAAGAGACAATTGAGAGATATGGGAGCAAGGGATGACAGTGAGAGATGGGGGGGAAGATGGAGAGAATCAGACAGGTGGAGAAAGATGGAGAGAGCTGTGATCACCCAGGTAAATAAAATCAAACATCACAAATTATTTTTAGGAGGTTTACAGCCCATGTACATAAGCTTCCACAACAAGTTTTAAAACCTGGCGACACTTAATGCATTCCACAAGACTTTGTCATAACATCATGTTGTAAATTCTGGGGTTTTTTTGTATTTAGCGACAATAAAATGTGAGATTTTCCCGTTTGAGGAAAGTGATCAATCTTTCAATTCAACAACATTTTTCATGCTTCTTGGATAATCGATACCTCTTTTTGTGCATTTTAGACCCAACATTTTGTCAGTGTCAGTACTATTGCCAAACCCTGTTGGCATGTGGAAGATGCACGCGGCCATGTGATTGCTATTATACACCTGAGCTTCTTTTTACCCAACAGCAATGAGTTTGTGCTCTGAGTGTTACTCTGTCCTGATCTAATAGATCCTTGCCCCACTAAAAAAATCATCTGAGCCAATCAGTAGGAGTTGCTAGTGCAAGGACACCTTACTACCACTTGTGAATGCTGTCAATTGCATTTGTTGGAGCACATGGCAGAGCTAAATATCAAGCTTTTGTTCTTTCTGATTGTTGAGTATGAGTGTAAAACTCTTAATTTCAACCACACACATAAAAACACAATGTCATTTTCCAAACCACATTGTCTCAGTTTGGGTAGCTGTCCACATTAATGAGAAATATGGTTGCACCATCAAACAAAATAGGTTCAAGGCATGTAGGAAAACCCTGATTAAATTATTTTGTGTATTTTATCCATTAGTTAAACCTTGTACAGTGGTGTACAGTAGTGCCTTGCTCAAGTGACCATTGATAACAATTGAGATAGGAGTATGTTTCTCATTAATTTTCCCTGGCTAGACTGTTAACTTCCAGTGACAACCACTAGATCAGCGATTCACAACGAGGGGTATTCATACCCCAGAAGTTGCCAAGGGGATTTGGTAAAAAAAAAAAAATAAGTATATTCATATTCACATATTTGTGATTAAGAGTAAAAATTAACAAATGGGAGCAGAGATGCTGACATAGAAATAATGGATAAATGGTTGAAACGTATAAATACTACAGCAAACTTGACCACATCTACCGTAACAACATCCACTTTTATACAATTAATAGTGGTAAATATCATTGCATTTATAATCTCTTGAGATGAACTACTTCTGGAACATGGCAGGTTGTGTCAATGAAGGAAACCACTACTCTAGACTGTCGCCATCTTATAGTCCTACTAAAATGTCAGCAATCATTTCAGTGTCCTCTAGCAGTCAAGTAGTAAAAGAAAATCTGACATAATATATTCAGTTAGTTTCTGTGGGAGGCGATGAGGCAGAGTGAATCACCAATGCGCATTCGAAAGAAGACGTCTTTTTTTAAATCAAACCTGTGGCTTTTAAAATGGAGCTTCTATGATAACATATCAGCAATAGACTACCTAATAACAGCCAGACTGAAGGTGCAATTCAAAATATAAAAACAATCTTCTTGCCACTTCTGAGACATCACCCTATTGAGGTTTCATCGTAAATGAACATTAATTTTGCAACCAAATATTGTTTTGCTCTACAAAAACTCAACAGAGTTCATGGAAATGGTGGCTACTGGGTAAAAAAACAAAGAAAAAGGGAAAGTGATTTAAAGGGTCATTATGTACGTGGTGTAATGAGGTGTAATAAGAAACCCCTCTAAAGATAAGGTGCCTAATCGCAGCCCTGCATCTCAAGTTTGCTCAAATCAGATAATGTATTTAAAAAAAAGGATTCAAGGATAAAAACTATGCAACACATGTCTGCCTGAATATGTAAATCAGAAAGAAAGAAAAGGACAAGAGATGAACCGAGATAGAAGGGGAGAGGATGAAGACAAAGTAAAGGATAGGCATTATCTACATAACATTCTTGACCATTACGAAAAATGGGAAAGATAAAGGAAGACGGATACATTGATTTATGCTCACATTCGTATGCATTTATGGATGGAGAATAGCACTCTTTAATGGATAACAGTGAAACCCAGAATGAATTATAGGGCATACATACATCATATTATTTTGCCATGGCGTTCATGGTATGCTGGCACTATTATAAAACATAAGGGAATTGTATTCAGTTCCATATCTATAAATTCACTCTAAGGGCACCTTCAGTAGCTGTCATAACCGCGCATGTATATCATCAGTGAGCACTGTACCCAATGCTAATATCTGTTCACCATAAGCAATATCTATATATCAATCAATCCATGAAATATGTATGCCTTCTCAAGCACTACATGGCTAAACAATGAAAGTACTATGAACACTGTGTCAGCACAGTAACAGTGCGCTTGAAATTGACACCATTGTAAAGCAGTATTATTGTTGAGTGCATTTTGCTGACATTCTGATTGAAGTTTAACTGCTCGGAGCTACTGCAGTTCGCCTCAAGGCTAGCTACACAAAAACAATCTAAAACACGTGTCAATATTTTCACTTCAGGGACAAAGTTACATATGGGGAACAATGCAATTTCAAATAGATCAAATATCTGAAAATTATTAAGTGTTGTCAGCAATAGGAATTTGTACTAGATCAGCCCGACTCCCTACACCATTTAGACATAGAACTGTGTCAGACATACATAATCCTATTCCCCTGCACATCCATTTCAGGATGTCCAGAAATACATAGCACTTGTCTGTTCTGTCCTGTCAGCCCCTATGTGATCCTTTGGATAAGGGTGTTTCTTACGCCTCCATCGAGTTTGCATCCCTAAGGAGTTCGATAAGATAAGTCCACATATTGAAAACACAGTGAATTGAAAAAACTGGTCAGATGTGATAGCCCAAGGTCTGCCAGTGTTGTCATGATTTTTTTTCTTCCGTTTCATCTTTAATCCATTAAAGTGAATTTATCTAATGAATGTTGTCAGGAAAGTCACTTATACAATTCGTTAACGGGTTTTGTTTCACGTTGGAATTACCGTCCAGTGGGGTGAGCCTTAGCTGATGTATAGCTGTGTCAGGTAAATAATAATAACAATAATAATAATAATAGTAATGCTGTTGTGTTGTGTTTAAGTGCACCTCTCTGCATGTGTGTTGATGACTCTGTACTCATTATTTTACTAAGTAACCATCTGTCAGCTGTATCTCAAATACAACTGATCTACAGTTGTACTTTAACTACAACTATTTCTACATAAAACAAGCTTCAAGTTAATTTATGATGTAATTTAAGTGACTGTTGAGACCTGTGTTATCACAGTTGTGTCTGATGATGTAAGATTTAAAAAAGTAACTGCACAGACATATCATGTTGACAGCAGGTTTCCACGAGGTTTGGGAGCTGATTCATGGATAAGCACAACTTAAAGCTGCTCTGATCAGTGTTTTTTCTTTTTTATCAATCATGGATCAAATGGGCAGCGTGAAAGGGGCCGTTTGTTGTGATGAACTCACAAATAATTATCATCCAAGTCTGCACAACCCCTCAGTTCCAAGGAGAATTTTAGCATTTTTTGGTATTTTTAGCCCGCTGTAACTGTTATGATTCTGTCTCACCACCCTCAACAGTGTCGTTTCCAGTTCCAGCTGTTTCCAGTGACACAGCTCTGATAGACACACAGAGCGTTATCTGTCCGGCACTAAATGGTAGACAAAGTTAGAAACTAGGTGGTGAGGAAAGTGCTGCCATATAGGGCCATGAATTTGCATCAGAAGTTGGTGGAGACCAAAACAGAGCTAAAAGAGAGTGAATACTGGATATTTGACAGATGGCCAGACACACAATTCCAAATGAATGTAATTGTTGATCCATATCTGCTGTTAATAGGTAAATTTTTCTTACCATGTAAACCATAACAACTTTATAAGGTGATCCTATGTCAAAATTGTGTTTACAGCTTGTTGCGCTGCTCACAAGCGGCCAAAGCAAATCTAATCAAATTAAATTATGCAGGTCCCAACTCCTGTAAACGGAAATTGAAGCTAAAAGGAATTCTTCACCAAAACCACAAATTTTAAGCTTCAAAGAAAACTCACCACCTGTAGACTTGAAAGGTGGCTCTGAAAACTTTGCTCCTTTTGTGGATGATGTCAGCTGTAGTTAGCTTGGATTCACACTGCAGCACGTACAAATGATTCCAAGTGACCTAGTTTCACAGAAAAATAAAAGTATCTAAATCCAAAAAACCTTTTCAAGCTACTTCTGAAGCACAATTCACTTTCTTGCCATCCATCAGTATTTCCCCAACACTCATATCTTAACCCAATGATGGATAAATCACATGACTAAATATGGCTAGAACTGACAAATAAAAGCTGTCTATTTAACCATATTTTTTGCAGAGTGTGGCTTTAATAATCAGCCATGGTGGTTCTTGGATGGAGTCCAGATCCAATTTTTTGCAACATACCTAAAAACTGAAGAATTGGGACAGATAGTAAAGCTGCTATTTGTTGCAAGATAACAGTATCTCTACCAGTCAAACTACTTGATTCTCAACATTTCTTTGTATATCAGTGATATGTTTGTTTATATTGCTTTGGACTTTATAGCCATATATTGTGATTCTGTGAGTCTGTATGTTGAATCCCCAAATGAATGGTGCACTTTTTAGCTAAGCGGCGACGAGTCCGATAAATGTGATTCATCATATAAACGATCAGAAACCGCAATGACCGCAAAGTTAAGGCACGGCCCTTATCTGACACATTTGGATCCGCGTCACTAACTAAACTCATCTCCCATCAACGTCTCGGCTGATAGTGACACTGTCTGTCACCAGTCGACCATATCACCGCTGTGCTGGTGTGAGAGCAGTGCCTTATGTTGAAACTTGTATGATTCAAGGGGGATATGAAATACAAACATCCCATAAACACATTCACACACCCACACACACACGCGCAGGCAACCGGGCACAAACACACCAGGGAGCACAGGCAAGCATGGACAGAAATAAACACACACACACACAGGGTTTGGTGCTGCTATGTGTAAGGGAAGGTAATGGCTGTGGTTTCATCAGCAGGAGATAAAGAGTAGAGAGGGAGAGAACACTATTACACCCTCCATGGGACACTTATCTTCTCACCAAATGGTAGATCACACTCATGTCAGCAGCCAGCATCTTGGCCTAATAAATTCTGACTAATGCCATGCCAAGCCTAAGATGGCAGGAGAGAGATGGGGTTGTGTGTGTGTGTGTGTGTGTGTGTGTGTGTGTGATAGAGAGAGAAAGCGCACGAGGGCGAAATCAGGCAGGGAGATAGCAGACAAGGAAGACAGACCTAAAGACAAATCAGATCTGGTGTAATAAATGCAGTGCAGCACTCTTCAAGAGATGGGTGCTAAGATACAAAGATGTACTAAGATAATTACAAACTATACAGATCAGATATGGTTGGACTGCACATTTATTTTGAAAAAGTGCAACCTTTTCAACACATTCGAACACATTTACAGTATGTGAATAAAAACAAAAAACGCGTGTACATACAATTACTGTACCAAACGTACTGACCATGATTATGCAAGCACAATCAGTGCAAAGAACACTTTTTATTCTTCCTTGAATTTGTTGTGTTTTGTGTCACACACTGATATTAATTATTATAGTGGCGCACAACACTCTGTATGCCTGTGTGATTCTGTGCATGGACTAAATTGCCGTCTGACGGAGGCAAATCAGCATCACTGCGCACACACACACACACACACATGCACGCATTGACAAAGAGCGGAAAGAAAATGCATATGAACATATGCATTTTCTTTCCGCTCTTTGTCAATTCGCTGCCACTTCCCTAATGCATCGGCGTGCTGCTCAGGCCTCCTGTCTGCAGTAATGGAGAGTCAAATAGCCTTTTAAGCAAATTCACTTTGTCTTCATCTCACAAAGGAGTACTATGAATCTGTCAGAATTTTCTCCTTATGCAGTTCTCACTGTAAGCTCGCACACACACACACACACGAAAAAGCATTCTTGCCCTCTATTATTGGTTGCTTTTATTGTTATTGATCTGGCAATTTAAGATTACTCTGCACCGCACTTAGTTCAAGTTGGTGGGAATAAGTAACGGAAAAAGCTACAGCACACACATGCACATTTGCAGGCCTTATCCCACACACACACACACACAGAAATAATCTCTTTGCTGACATGTCAGGCAACAAAGTCAAACAAAAGACGGCTTGAATTGTGGAAAATCCCCTCCCGTGTCTCCTTTTACGGTGGATCTACTATCTGGATAATTTAACTGTACTATCTGACCTGCCTGTTGGTAGGCAGACGTTCGTGAAACCTGAATCGAGCCCAACAGGAATTAGGGGGAGGCTCAGCGGAATGGGAGAGAAAAACCCAATCCAAAGAAATAAATCCCTGCGCTTTGTAATTAGCCATCAGCTCTCTATCCCCTTTCCTCTGCTCTCAGCTCATCTCCTTGCAGCTAATTTTCCCTTGTCTTGTTTTCCCCTCACCTCCCCCCTTCCTCGCAGCCACTATTTTCTCTTTCAGCACTTTTATGTCTGCCCTCTATCTCTTACTCTGTCCTCTTCATCTCGCCTCCCTGCGTCTGTTTGTCTCTGTTCACCTCTTTTTCCTTCCCCATGCTTGTTCCTTTCCAGTCTATTGCATTGCCTGATTTTCATAAGATTATTCCACCCGTTTGGCGGCCTTGATGAGTATCTGCACACTAAAAGCTGTCAAGCCTCTTTTAAAAAGCCTGAGGTTTTTTGGTGAAGTGAATTTGTGTCCCAAATAGCTCGTCTGCACTCATGAAACTTCAAGAGGCAGAAATAATGAGATAGCATGCTGACTGACATTTCCAGACCTCAGCCCTGTGTGTGTGTGTGTGTGTGTGTGTGTGTGCATAAGAGAGAATCATCTTTTACCACCATGAAGACAACATCTATAGTAATGAACACATGAGAATACACCGTATATGCCTCCTTTATGTATGTATGCTATTTTAAAACTTTGATATTACAAACATGAGACAGATGTTTTCATTATGATAGTAAAAGGAAACAGAAGCTTTAATGTGATATTCATTGCTCACATTTTCCAGAACACAGATAACTGCTTCCCCTCAGTCGTTTGATGTGCTTAATGAACATCTTTAATGGGAAAAGACAGTAATGCTTTACAACCGGGTTCACTTTAATATTCAAATTAAAGTTCTCAGTTTTCAAATTGAAGTAATCTTATTCAGAAGCACATTATTGTTCTCTGTCTGTCTCTCTTTGCTTATTTTCTTCTTTCCTTTATCCTGGCTAAAAACGGCCTTCCAGTAAATACAAATGTTTAAGTTAAATGTTTCACTATAAAAACATTATTTCTAATGGTTGCACTGGATCAAAAATGTGAAAGTTCATTAAAGGAATAGTTCACTTTCTTGCCGAGATTGAGATAAGCAGATTGATACCACACTTGTCTACGGAGCTAGAGACAGGAGAGCATTAGCCTAGCTTAGTATTAAGACAGGAAATAGGGAGAAACAGCTGTCCTGGCTCTGTCCAAAGGTAACAAACTCTGCCAACCTGCACCTCTAAAGCTCACTTATTGACACATATCTTTTTTGTTTAACCCATTCCTTGAGGTTGCCAGGCAACCAGTGGAGATTCCAGGAAGTCACTGCACCTGGCCAAGAAATAGTCCTGCACATAACCCTCCAAATTGTCCTTTTTGCATGTTTTTGTATGTTATAAACAAATAAGATACAACCTGTTAATAAGTGAGCTCTACAGGCGCTTGTAGGCAGATTTTGTTACCTGTAAACTGGCTAGCTGTTTCCCTCTGCTTTTAGTCTTTGCGCTAAGCTAAGCTAACTGGTTGCTGGCTACAGCTTCATTATTACCATACACAGTGGTATCAATCTTCTCATCTAAGTCTCGGCAAGAAAGCAAATATTTCCCAAAATGTCTAATTATTCCTTTAAAAATCATCAATTAATGCAGAATCTTTGTGGCAACTTTCACCAAAATGAAGGCCTGATTTAGAGCCAACCTTTATACACTGCAACCAACAAAAATGTCTATTTCTTTTTCTCAAGATTGAAACAAAAACAAGCTTTACGGCAGGACACACAATAACCAAAACGTGAGTCTGTTATATACTGTAAATACTAATGTTGTTTTCCACAATAAACATTCATATACTTAGATTTTCTTTATTTTCTCAAAATTATTTTGTGAGACAACAAACATTCACCTCGAAATATGATTCTTTTCAGCCCTCTTTTTTTTTACCGCTTTCAATAGAGAAAGATAAATATATTGATAATGAATTTTCTTTATGGAAAACCTGAGACTCATGCCACATAATAAGTCTTCCTTTGTTCCCACTTGTCCAAATGTCTACACTGAAGTCCAGATGCCACATTGCTGCTTCCAGCTACACCCTCCCTTCTTCCTCCATACTATTCATGCTAGGCGCCATTGTGGTGCATAACTGGCAGCTTGTGTGGCGTGCCATTGCTCTGGACTTGTTTTCTTTAGTGCCTGTGTGTATGTGTGTGTGTGTACAGGCCACCAGGTACTGCTGATATCGTCCATTCGCAGATGTGCTCTGACATTTCCTCACAGCTAAACACCAACAGCAACCCCTGAATTGTGGACCACGTACACAAACACACATACACACACACATACAGACACAAACACACAAAGAAGGAGAGCCCCAAGGGACTGTGAGCCAGAGGAGGAAATGTCAGTGTGAACAGGAGTCTGTGGGAAAGAGATCATTTTACACCAGTATCTACAGAGACACCAGTACGTCAACAGGGAACAGTAAGCCTCTGACATACACCTGGAAGTAGCTGGTGAACACAAATCTACCTATTAAAAACTCCTACACAGAAAAAAATATTTGTATTACATTTGAGCCATACAGCCTAAAAACTGACCTTTTTTTGTGACCAATTCTGCAAAAACTGATAAGAGTCACGTGTGAGGTCATAAGAAAGCAGCGTAGAAACTAAAACACTAAAGTGCAGAGACATGCGCATTTACTCTGCGTGACATGTGACATGTCCTCATGTGCAGCAAAGTGCACAGTGTGAAGTCTGTCATGCATACACGCCTACGCTAACAGACATTCACATATACAGATTGACTTACTCTCAGAACTTCTTTAACGCACACAGGCATACATGTATAAATCACTCATGCAGTCATGAAAAGTAAGGTTTTTTACAGAGTAAACTTGTTTTATTTAGTACATGATGTGTTCAGTCACTTCATTACATTTGACTGATCGAACTACATGAAGTTATTAAGCTAGATTCCCCAAAATCTGCAGAAACAGCCCCCATATCATTTCTACATTGCCTCCTGCTCCAACTGCTGAAGCCACTTAAAGCTAACAGTTCAAACAGCAGTGAAAGAGGTGTTTTCCAGCTAATACAGTTTGTTTCTAATAGTACTTAAAAAAGGAAGGCATTTCTTCCGTGCACAAAATGCAAAAAGCTTTGCAAAATTTGAGTGAACACTTCGGGCCCATCACCACATTATCACATCACATCATCAGATCTTTTTTCTGTCTCAACCTCTTGGAGACTCGCTGCCTTCGTGATGGGCCAAGAATGAACTGCTGTCTGACGGAGGCAACTCATAATAAGAGGGAACTAACAAACACAGTTTGCTTATACTGCTATTATCAGCAGCTGAGTGAACAAGTCGTAAATAATGCACAGAGCGAGGAAATTTGACAAGTGGACATGCACGGCAGCAGGATAGTATAGTGCTGCAATGACGGACTGTGATGGCAGCTGTGATCACGATGTGGCCGACAGTAATGAAGGTGACTACATTGAAGTTGATGATAAATGGCATAGTGACATACTTGTTTTAAAGTAGAACAATGCCTTCAGGCCGCAAAACAGAAATAAACACACTGATATAAATAGGTTGCACACGCATGGTATGCCTTATGTAAACTACTCGTGTGTGTACTGATGTATGAGCGAGGTGTGTGTGTGTATGAGTGCGTTAATGTGAGCAAATGCATGCTCCTGGATGCATGTGAGCACGCCTTAGCGGCTGCTAATAAAGGATTTGTACAGCTGGTGGAGGCCCAGACCCTCAAGACACCCTGCCTCCTTCCTGGATGTTGATGATTCTTGTCTATTTAGCCTTATTGACCTCTACATCCAAACTAATCCGCCTTAAATTATGCATAACCTTTTACTTGGCAGAGCTCCCCATAAATCTGTTTATTCCCTGTTTGCTCCCTTACAAAGCCCGCTAAACAAATTCCAATTAAGCAAAACAGCA
This sequence comes from Gadopsis marmoratus, assembly GCA_036023855.1. Classification (NCBI taxonomy): domain Eukaryota; kingdom Metazoa; phylum Chordata; class Actinopteri; order Centrarchiformes; family Percichthyidae; genus Gadopsis; species Gadopsis marmoratus. Next base: position 16,860 of record JAVQJF010103682.1, read on the forward strand.
ATACAGCATGAATGATAATTCAACTCAGTGCAGTCCCCAAAGCAGATAAGAGAATAATCATTGCTGTTATGTCTGAGGAAGCTTATAAAAGACCGTTCGGTTTCTCTCCAATCTGGTTAGTGTTTATTATTTTCAGGTAATTTGGTTTTTGTGAATACTTGGCAGTGGGTGTGTGTGCCCCTGTTTTTGCATCCATGTCCATGTATGAATAATATTGGTTGCGCACATGAACATGCTGCATGTTATAGGCCATGTTATAGGTTTGGAGGCAGATATTGATATTGGAGTTTTAAAAAAATCTGATAATGATATATCAGCCAATATAAATGATCTTTTAACAAGAAATATACGCATTTGGCAGGACATTATACACCGATCAGCCATAACATGATGACAGCATGGGCACCCTGACTGGCCCTCAAATGCAAGAAGCTGCGATGCTCTGTGTGTTCTGACGCCTTTCCATGCGAACCAGCATAAACATTTTCAGCATTTTGAGCTGCAGTAGCTCTTCTGTTGGATCGGACCACACGGGCCAGTTTTCCTTCCTTGCACCACTTCTTGCAGGTACTGACCACCATCACAGTTGTCTAAACCATCACACTCGGGCCCTTGTCAAAGTCTCTCACATCCTTACGCTTGCCCATTTTTCCTGGTACATCAACTTCGAGGACAAAATGTTCACTTGCTGCCTAATTTATCCCGCCCACTGACAGGTGCCATTGTAATGAGATAATCGATGTTCTTCACCTCACCTGTCAGTGCTCGTAATGTTATGGGGTTTTATTTCATCAAACTCTTAGGGACTGTCTGAAAGTTACTAGGAGGAGGAGAGGAGTTTAATCTTACATTTCAGTTTTTCAAAGAGCAAGGCCTCCCCCAGCATTATTAACGTTCTCTTTGTACAACTGTACAATTGCCACTAAAGCACGCATAGGAAATGGACTTCAAAATTTATGGAAAACATAACAAAATTATAAATGTTCCAGCAACTCTCATTTTTTACTTTAACTTTTACAGAAAAAACTTTGTGTTATCATGCAGACCAATGTGAATGAGGGAATGACTGATACATAGTGTATTCACAAAACCGAAAAATTGGTCCTCTTAGCTAGTTGACTGTAATGGGGAAAATAAATCCCTGAGTCAGAATTGGTTTCAACCACCGCACACACTTAAGCCTACCCTCCCTTCAGCGAAAAGAATATATACAGATCCCTCCCTTTTTTATGACCCTGTAATAATTGTTGTACAGTCCCTTAAGAATCAGAACTGTAAGGATCTGAATATCGTCTTTGACTCTAACTGCACTCACTGCAACTTGCTCTCATTAAAAAGAGTCAGCAGAATGCCATAAATGGAATGTAAAATATTTATAGAACATGGTATTTATTATAAATAATCCCATACAAAATGTGAAAGCTTCACACTCTGCCTGAAGCTTGCGGTGACATTTTCGCTCTGGCTGCAGGCTGGGTGGTGGGAGCAGGGACGAGCTGCAGAGTGCCCCTGTAAAGACCTCTGCCTTCAGGTTTTGTTTTATGTTTTGTTGCCACCAGCTAAGAACTCATCAACTATTCAGCTACAGCGTATGATCATTTAATGATTAGAGCGAGAAAACAAGTGAAATATGGAATATGTGACGTTTTGAGCCAAAGCACTTCTTCCCCCGCGTCAGAAAATTACCTTGGTAAAAAAAAAAAAATAAAAGAAGCTCACAGTTTGTCAGGCACATACTATTCTTAAGCTTTGGTTTGGAAAATACAACGGGAGCAATGAATCTGAATGCTATCAGGAAAATGGAAGAATGGCTGAACAGAAGCTCATCAAAAGGTAATGCGGCGAGTGATAAAAAAGTTTGAGAGCATTGATTTGGTTGCCGTACTGTTATTACTTTGCTCGTCTCCAGAACTTTTGTACTCAATTTAGATATTAAATTAATTCTTTAAACATCATAAGCCACTGTTTGGATTTTGTGGTTTATTTCTTATAATGAACACTTTCCATGTCTTTAGCTGAAATATTCATTATTAAGGAATGTTTGCTGTGTTGAATGCATGTACTAGTATTTTAAGTCTGCCGCTGTGTTTCCGTTAGTATTTTAGAAAAGGACAACAAATTATATTTCATCTTGTCAAACTCGCTGAGTTTAAAACAACCGGCACATTTTTCTCAGGCCCCTATCTCTTGTTATTGATACTCCATTTGTTTAATGCTGCACATTGCCTTTTCTTGGATGATTCATTTCATCTTTTTAAAGTCACCTTTCTTCGTTTAATAACAACCAGGCTTCATTATCCTACCTACTTTCAAAATTGCACCCCCACCCCCACCTCTCTCTGTCTTTAAGAGCAGGTTGTGCTGTGCTATTCATAGAGATCATGTTAGCGTGGAAAAGGCTCGAGTGCTTATAGTTGAAGACCAAAATTGGAGAGAAACACATTTGAGAAACAGCAGCAGTTAAGGACTTGTTAGGACCGTCACTTATTAAACTGGATTGTGTCAAACTTTTAGAAGTTAATGTCACACATCATCGTGACTCAAATGTAAGGGTATTGACCCCGGTGGATCCGGCGTGCACCAGGTGTCCTTCACTCGGCCGCGTGTCTGCATTTATCAAAGGATAAACACTCCAAATATCTCTGTCCTGCTACTCTGGATTTTCCGAGACCTCTCTCCATTAAGTGTGAGCGATAACAGGGCCCCAGCTGTGCTGTCCAATGACAGAGAGGGAGAAGGGGAGGCTGAACTGAACCACCCCTCCTCCTCCTCCTCTCCACCCTCACCCCCACCCCAGCGGTCTTGACCCAGTTAAGACGGTTCTGTGACTGATAACCGATGCAGAGGCCGTCAGATGAGCTTTATTGAGACAATAAATGAGCCGGGACTCTTTTTGCACTGCAAGGAACATTAGTTATGTATTTAGAGTACTGCTTGGCTGAGCTCTGTATCCATCCTCCACCTCCCTCCTCTTGTCCCCCTGCCTCCTCTCCTCCGCTCTTCGTCTCCTCCTCCCTCC
>JAVQJF010103688.1:0-13519 GCA_036023855.1 Gadopsis marmoratus
GTCTCATTAGGAGCCCCGACGTTGTCAGGCAGCATCAAGCAGGTGGAGGCCATACAAACTACTGAGGACCATGTTGAGTTGCTGCAATGACATTTCAGCTAAATGGACGAGCTGCTGCGTCATGTTTCACTTTGAACTCAGCCTCTGTAGGTTGATCATTTCCATTTCCATCAAATGATGTGGCATCCTTTGGTTCCTAACACATTACCCAGTGAATATCAGTGTAGATATCCAGCAGGAATTTTTCCCCCATTGAGATCTGATGTTTTCAAAGTGTTGCTTTAATTCTTTTGAGCAGTGTGCTGGTCCCACAGGCCTCCGAGCCCCTAAAGGTGGTGGCCAAAGTACATTTTTGTTGGCCAAAATGTAAAGTCATGTAAAATCAATCCAGAAAAGGCAATTTAACACAAGTTAACTCTGACACCTGTGGAAATCAAAAGATATTAACAGAATGAAAATATATTTAAAACGAAAACTCGTGTTCTTTATAAAGCGGTGAATATATTCTCGCCTACGTGGAGTGTGGCCACAGGGCCTTAATCAGGGTTCAACATTAACCATGGTCCCGTGGCCACACCAGCTTTTATCTACGGGATCTACTTTGCCTTCACATAAGCAACGTTGCAGTTCCACAAACATCCAGATTCTAAGCGACTGTGACAGAATAAATGTACCGTATGTTTACAAACAACTTTCAATTTAAATAACTTAATAACTAAAAATATAGATTTTCATTCAGTTAATGTCTTTTCATTTATTTATTGCAGTGTCAGTTGAGGAAGGCTGTGTTAAGTTGTGCAAAATTGCCTTTTCTGTTCTGAACTTTATATTTTGGGCCATCAAAAGGTATTTAGGGGCTTGGTGGCCCGTGCTTGAAAATATTATCGTCTATCCTTGTTAATGTCAAACCCTGACATACTTAACGTAAGAATATCAATAAAACAGAAGAAATAAAACACATGCTGGAGCTTCACATAACACATGTTATATTGCAGCTTCGCAGGTTTGACCAAAACAAGGCAAAGTTCTAAAATGTTAAATGCTGTCTTAACACAAGATGCTGTTCAGGAACTTTAAGGTTTAAACCAGGAACCATGTGATCAGAGACATTTGGATGTTGGTCTGGTGATTAAAGTCTGACGTGTCTGCAGAAGCAGCTTCAGGTTGAACATTCAAATCAGTCAAAGCGATTCATTAATTAAATCCAATGAGAATCAGCAGATTAGACAACAATGAAAATGATTATTAGTTACAGGCCTAATTTGGGGAAACTGAAATTAGAGACAATATAACTGAACAGTTAACTAAACACATAAATCACTTTAAAAATCATAAATTGTAGAGAATTAACTTTTGGTGTCTGATCAAACACTTGTTGAGGTGAAGACTGGACCTGGTTCAGACCTGGTTCAGGTGGCTCACTAAGATATTTACAACCTGTTAGTGCAGACGTGAAGCCAGGCTGCAAGTTTCTACACACACACACACACTCAGACAGACTCTCTCTGCAGCCTCAGCTTAGACAGACAGACAGACAGACAGACACTCAGACAGACAGACAGACAGACACTCAGACAGACAGACAGACAGACAGACAGACACTCAGACAGACAGACAGACAGACAGACACTCAGACAGACAGACAGACACTCAGACAGACAGACAGACTCTCTCTGCTTCCACACCTGTTGCTACACAGCTGCTTCCCTCTAAGCTGCACAGAAACACCGTCTCCTCCATCAGCAGCGTCTCTTACCGTTGATCAGCGGGTTTGACTCCATCTTCAGCGCCGTGTTGTGTTTCTGTTGCCCGTCTGTCTGCCAGCAGGCTCAGACCTCCTCCATGCTGCCGTGTTGTTGTTGTTGTGGTGGTTGTGTCTGTCTGTCTGTCTGTCTGCCTGTCTGTCTGTGTGTCGGGGGGCTGTCAGAGCCGGGCTGAGGAGGCTGAGGAGGCGGGGACGTGCAGCAGCTTCTGCCGCGACCTGCTGGCGTTATGTAACCGCTCGGAGCTGCTGCCGGGCTCCAGCGCCTCCATGCTAACAACACACTCACCGACAGCTCGGAAATTAAAAAAGTTAGCAGAGGCCAAGAAACAGCGTCCAAAAACACAGCGAGAAAAAACAGGAAAAGTCCATTAATGTCCCAGAAACCACGAACAGGCGCCTCCAGCCCTTAGAGAAGTAAGTTGGTGCTAATGAAAATGCTAATTTTAAGGAATGTCTGATAGCTTTGTATTAATATTTAAATGCGAGTCTTTGAGTGTGCTGAGGTGTTGTGCTCCCTGCTGACAGCCTGGATGTGTTGACACACGCTGATAGGAGCTAACTAGCTGGCTAACTAGCTGGCTAACTAGCAATGCTAACACTGCCAGGCTAACACGTTTGGCGGTAAAGTTGTTTCCCCGTTGTCTTCCCGGAGGACCCCGGAGCGACGTTACAACCTTCACAAAGTTTCTGCAAGTCCAGGCTTTTCTGGGGGCTGACGCTGTTAGCCTAGCGTGCTAACCGCCTAGCCTAGCCTAGCCTGCTGCTGTGACAGCCCCCCCGCCTTCCTCCCTGCTGGTGCATCAGCCGCCAAACAGCGCCGCTGACTGCGGGCTGGATCCACAGAGTTCACCAGGAACCGCACAGACTCCAGAGTAGTTTATAAAATCCACCTGCTTGTTTCTTCGCAGCGTGCGGACGGAAGTCTCCGCCTGTTAACACCGAATTCATCACTTAGGTGTGTTTTCCATGTTTCTTCCTGGACGGACGGACGGACGGACGCCCCCTCACTACTTTCTACCAGTCAGAGCAGCCGCACTCAAACGCAACGCTAGCGACCACACTTCCGGTGGAGGATTTCAACATAAAAGTGTTTTATTATTATTGAGCGCGTCTGCGGATGAAGCCCACCAAGTGGCGCTGGTGCTTTTCACCCAGCAGGACATGATGGACACAGTGTGAAAACAAATGTTCTTCATTCAGTGGTTTAATATTTAGGTTGTCAACTTTTTAAACAAACCGCGCTGAAGACCACGAGATGTTGTTGTAAGCTTCAGGAGAAAGAAAATGAAGCTTTAGTTAAGATTGTTTTTTTAAATTGTTATTTTTGCCAAAGCGTTTAACCTCCGATGGCCACCTTAGATGTGCGACTGCTGAGAAGCGTGTAATTATTAAAGGTCAGCTAATAAACTTTAATTTGACTCGTTCTGTGAATGTTCCACGATCGGTTCCTAAAACATTTTGGACTCTTCAGCTGGAGCTGCATCATCACAGGTGGCTCTGGAAACAGAAGTCAGGATGTAAACGTCAGAGCTGTGTTTCATCTTCACAGCAAAAGGTTCCTGCAGATGCCTTTGTTGTTCTGTCAATATAAGCGAATATCTGGGGAAATGAAACAGGTTTCGCTTTAATTTTGAAGGAAAATCGTCGCACTTTGCCTGAGTTCCGGTATTTTCTGTGAAACATGACGTCAGCACGACAAGACGCTCTGCTCCTTCTGTTCCGCCATTGAACCAACAACCGCTGCTGCCGAGGAGCCGCTGAGCAAAGCAGCTGCTGCAGTGAGATGTTAGCTGCAGTGACATGTTAGCTGCAGTGAGATGTTAGCAGCAGTGAGATGTTAGCTGCAGTGAGATGTTAGCAGCAGTGACATGTTAGATGTTAGCTGCAGTGAGATGTTAGCTGCGGTGAGATGTTAGCTGCGGTGAGCTGCAGTGAGATGTTAGCTGCAGTGAGATGTGAGATGTGAGCTGCAGTGAGATGTCAGATGTTAGCTGCAGTGACACGTTAGATGTTAGCTGCAGTGAGATGTGAGCTGCAGTGAGATGTGAGATGTGAGCTGCAGTGAGATGTCAGATGTTAGCTGCAGTGAGATGTTAGCTGCAGTGACATGTTAGATGTTAGCTGCAGTGAGATGTGAGATGCAGTGAGATGTTAGCTGCAGCTGCTCAGTGACATTACCCTTCTGACGACCAAACTGAACACAGGAGGTGTTTGTGTGTGTGGGAGTCTATTTCAAGAGCCATCTCTCAGCCACTGCCTCTATTCTAGCATCCAGTTTCCATGGCAACAGGCTCCATGTTGTTGGCTGAGCAGCCGGCTGAATGATTTTATTCTCACTGCGTATCAGCATCTTATTTTCATATTTATCGCATCACGTCTATTTACAGATTCCAAAACACTCTGATAATTACATTAACACGTGGCCAAAAGTGTGTGGACAGCTGAAGACGTGTTACAGTGACACTGTGTTTTCCTGCTCTAACAGTCTCCACTGTGCTCACTCTTCCCTCCAGATGCTGATCCTGCTGCACGTTAGTCCTGTGAAAACCACATATCTCCAAAAAGAGACAATTCAAATGATTTCATTTGGTTTGATATTTAATTGGATTGTTCAGGATTACAGAACACAATCGGGTCTTTGTCACGCAGGCTGTGAGTGAACATACAGCTGTTGTGGCGTTCTCCAGACGCTGCCGCAAACACATTTACAGCATTAATGAGAGACATCAGTCACTTCCTGTGACATTATTTTGAAGGTCTACAGACACTTCTTTTCAGTAAAGTTACAGTCCAACATTTTGGGAACATTTTTCCCTTTAACAAACAGAAAACATGTAAATCAGACAGACCTGGATGTTGCTGGACTCTTTGTGCTAAGCTAGGCTAGCAGCTTGTACACAGTCATTTTTCATCTTAACAGCTGATGTTCATTCCGTCCTCGTGCATGTTGAAGCTCGGTGTGCAGGAACAGGTCTGGACTGAACGTCTAGAAAACTTCTCTTCTTCTGCTCTCTGGGAGGTCTGTTAGGCCCTGCAGCTCCCTCAGACCCTGAGGAGGAGAAGAAGACAGCAGCCAATCAGAGAGCTCATCTGCTGAGAATCGCAGACTCCAACGAACATCTGATTCTTACGTTTCTCAAAGAAGACAGTCAATATGATCAATATTGAGTAAAATGAGTGATTAAATTGATTTAAAGTTGACCAAATGAGTCTTAAGAGTTTAACACTCACTTCCTGTCTGTATCTCAGCATCACAAACTCAGATCGCAGCTTTTCACAATAAAATACCTGCAGAAAGCTGTGGTTTCTAAAGTGTGTTGAATCTGTTCTGAAACAAAGACCTCATTTACCCTCCCACACAAAATATTGTAAATAAACAGCAGAGCGTCAAATCTGAAATGTAATGTCAGAAAAATTTAAATATAAATATGATTTAAATATTAGTGACTTCCCACAAAAATACAAAGTTAAATGATCCAAAAGACAACATTTTAAGTTACAAGAAAACCTACTGCAGTAAGATGAGGATTCATGGAAACATAATCAATAATCAGAAGAGTGAAGTGTATTTATAAGAGCAGAAACGTTGGACCGACCTCCAGCACCATGCGGATGTTGGCTTTAATCTTCGACGAGTCTTTGCTGAGCTGCTCTGTGAAGCTGAAGCACACAACGTTAGCATAGTTAGCATCTCTCACCCATAACAATGGACACAGCTAGCGTGGCGCTAACACACAGCTGGCACTCAAACAGTCTAACTTCTACTGGAGGTCTGTTTAATGATGCAGCAGATCTGAAGGTGGCGCTGCCCCCTGCTGGAGGTTACAGTTACTGCAGATGTACAGCCACAGAAGAGGAATGCCTCCTGCTGCTGCTGTGTGTTGTGATGATGATGAAGGACTGACGCTGTGAGCTGACTCGTCTTCTTGTCGATGAATCGCAGAGCTTCGTCGTGGGTCATCTCCACAAAGAAACCGTAACCGATGGCAACAAAGATCCTGGACGTGTCCTTACTGACAGAAGAAGAGAGCAGCAGTGAAACAACAGCACCACCACAGGACAAAACTCGCGATGAATAGAGGTGAAGCAGAAATGAGTTCAAACTATTTAAAACACAGTCTGAGAGTCTGAACGAGTCACAGAGTTTATATTCAATTCAGTTTTATTTATATATCCTATATCATAACAGAGTTACACTTGTTCATATGGAGCAAGTCTAGACCAACTCTATATCTGTGTTTGTGTCACAGTCAGTTATTTCAGTGACTTGTTTGCAATTGATGTGAGTTATTGATCAGCAGCTTACACTTCAGCCTGGACGTAGAAGTTACAGCCCAGATCAACATCTGTCTTCAGCTGCTGAGAACCCGACTCCTGCAGGAACACACACACACACAGGGACACACACAGAGACACACACAGGGACACACACAGAGACACACACAGAGACACACACAGGGACACACACAGAGACACACACAGGGACACACACACACAGAGACACACACAGGGACACACACAGAGACACACACAGGGACACACACAGGGACACACACACACAGAGACACACAGACAGAGAGACACACACAGAGACACATTAAAAGAAGTGACATCACTCTGAATTGCTTTCTCTATGATTATGTTCTTATTCTAAATAGTGTGTGTGTGTGTGTGTGTGTACCTGCAGACTCTGGATGGTGTTCTTCAGCTGCAGGTACTGTGAGATCTTCTCATAAACTGTGTCTCTCTGCTGCAGAAGCTTCCTGAAACAACAGATCATCAGATGATCAGCTGGTCACATGACAAGAGTGGGTCACCTGATCACTTCTATTAGTCATTTAATAAACATTCATTCATTCATTAACCAGACTGCTTATCCCGAAGGGTCGCAGGGGGGCTGGAGCCAATCCCAGCTAACACTGGGCGAGAGGCAGGGAGACACCCTGGACTGGTCGCCAGTCAATCGCAGGGCTTAATAAACATAAGAACATGAGATATATTTATACAAACCAATCGTCCAACAGGTTTACATTCAAAGGTAACTTTATTTCTCTGTGAATGCAGACACACACCTGTCAATCACTGCAGATGCCAGGATGTCAATCAAGAAGGAGGAAGAGGAGGAAGAGGTGGAAGAGGAAGAGGAGGATGTAGAAGAGGAGGAGGAGGAAAAAGAAGAGGTGGAAGAGGAGGAGGAGGATGTAGAAGAGGAGGAGGAGGAAGAAGGAGAGGTGGAAGAGGAAGAAGAGGAGGTGGAAGTGGAGGAGGAGGAAGAAGAAGAGGTGGAAGAAGAGGAGGTGGAAGTGGTGGAGGAAGAGGAAGAGGTGGAGGAGGAAGAAGAGGAGGTGGAGGAGGAGGAAGAGGAAGAAGAGGAGGTGGAAGAGGTGGAGGAAGAAGAGGAGGTGGAGGAAGAGGTGGAAGAGGAAGAAGAGGAGGTGGAAGAGGAAGAAGAAGAGGAAGAAGAGGCTCTTCAAACAGGAACCTGTTTACCAGCTGTTTCTTTTTGTCCACATGTTCGTGTGTTTCCAGATGTTACTGAGTGTTTAATGGCGTCTGTCAGTTACTCTGTCAGACACGTTGAGGTGAAGAAGCTCACACCTGAAAGCTCGGCTGCTACAGTGAATGTCTCTTACTGTAAATCTCTCTTCAGAACTTCGTTGATGAAGTTTTCGTACCGCAGAACCTTCTGGTCCACGTTAGCATTAGCATTAGCATCGCCAGGCGGAGACATCTTCGCTGTTTTCTTAAATCCAAACTCCCGCCTGTGAGGACGACGAGCTGCCGAACCCGCCGAATGTCTGACCGACGTTAACGGCAACGTGTCTCAGTCATTATCGATCCATCAGACCGGCTAGCATGGTTAGCATGGTTAGCATGGCTAGCATGGTGAAGCCTCACGTAAACACCTCTCTGCACCGGAAGTGCATTAACAGCAAAAAAGAACTTCCTGATTTCGAAATAAAAGCAGCAACTGCTGGAGCCTCAGAATTATGACATCACACTATATGAAATAATATACTGTGATGTATATATACGACAGTATATTATATTAAACTATGACATCGCTCTATACATTACATATTATATACTATGAAGATAATATTCTGTATGTCATGAGACACTATGATAAACCATAGTATGACATCATAGTGTCGCCTCATACCTGCATGTTTTCAGCGCATGTGGGAGTTGGTCTGTGTTGTCATGGATACTGTCTGAAGGAGCAGAGTCTGGTCATGATACTACACAAGTAGCACAGGGTCAACAGGCGGATCAGACTGTGGTGGTTCAGAGGGACCTGATCCTGAAGGTGAAGCTCAGTGGATCTCTGTTCCAGTCCTCAGCTGTGGTCCTGGTCCGCCTGAGGAGAACCACTGCTCCTTTGTGTTGAGAGGTGTCTGGTCAGGATCCTGGACTCTCTGAGGACACGTCCAGCTGCGAAGAGACACAGAAACAGACTTCTGGTCTCCGTGTGGTGATGCTGCTCTGCTCGCTCCTCCTGAAGCTCCAACTTTAATTCAACAACATCTGCTCTGTGACTGACACACGACACATAATTACAAACACGTACCGACTCAGCTGGATTATTGGTTGATTCATATTTTATAGATCAGTTTGTTGTAAGTCGACTTAGAAATAACTGATCTAACTCTTAACGTTGTGGAGTTCCTTATGAAACATTTGTTGCGATGATTTTGTGAACATTTCAAATGGTGTGTTCACTGTCAGTCCTTCTCCAGGGATTTGGCACATTAAGCTAACTGCTCCTCAAACAGCCCACACTGAAGATAACATGTGGCGGTCACTGCTGATTGGTTAAAGTAAAACCACGCCCCTTCTAGACTCGCAACCAATGATCATCTTCAGCATCTGTAAATAAATGTGAAACATCAGAAGAGTCCGGTGTGACGTCACGTACTGAAGACTTCAGGAATCAACCACTTAGACTAATCGATTAATCAGCTAATCTCTGCAGCTCCACCCGACTCCTAAACACGTGATGGAGGATGAAAACCAGCAACCGCTACTGGTCAAGAGTATTATTGATTTATTAACTATTAATAAAGCTGCACATTACACCTTATTAACCCTTTCTGATGATTTTCAAGTGTGTGCTCATTCTCACCAGCAGGGGGCAGAAGGCGGAGGTAACGTCTCAGACTTTCATTCATCTTTATTTTCACAGAAAAAGAAACTTTCCACACAGACAGACGGGTAGAAAAAACTCTGATGTCACTGTGACAGGCGGAAGGGGGCGGGGTCAGGGGTCATTTCAAGGCACTATTTATTATATGAACATAGAAACAGGTGAGAGCAGGTGAGGAGGTCAGAGGTCATCTGAGGACAACTCAGTTTCACTTTGAGCTACACAGATCAAGACTGTCAGAGTCCATGAGGAGGTCAGCTGCTGTCAGGACGCTACAATGTGCTTGTCTAAACCAGGACTCATCATCATCAGGGAGGTTCAGGAGTCTTAGAAGTCTCTGATCAATAATCAATAAGGTTTCATATAAAAGGGACAGCAGGAAGTGAAGGTCAATATAAACGCAGCAGAAATAAACAGAAGAACTGTAAAATCACAGAAAGAAACCGTTTAAAGAAGAAACTGAACCTCGACTGAAGTTCCTTGACCTGTTGGAGGTCAAAGGTCAGCAGGAAGTGCAGGACCTGCACCTTGAAAGTCCAGAGGGCTGTCAGGGCATAACTAAATGATTATTGGATTGAAATGGCAAATCAATAATGTGAGGGCAGGAACCAATGAGCTGAGAGCCACAGTCAATATTCAGTCGTCATATTGAGAGTGTGGACGGTTGGATTCAGCCTGAATGACAGGCTCCGCCTGCACAGCCAATCAATCAATCATCAGTCCAGGAATCAGCACAGACAGCTGACAGACAGTCGAGGTCCAAATTTCCTACAACACATGAAATTAACACTGACAGAGCGAGACACTTCTAATACTCCTCAACCACAAAGAGTCAGTCAGCCAGTCTGTGTGCGTCTGTGTGTGTCTGTGTGTCTGTGCCTGTGTTTATGTCTGCAGCCATGCATGCTGCAGACACTGTGCTGCCGTCGCTCTGCGGTCAGGCTGCAGCTCCAACATGGTCAACAGGAAGTCACTGAACTGAGCCGCCTGGTCCAGCGGCCACTCGTACTTCTCCAACAGAACCTCAAACAGAGCCCACGGCTTCAGACTGGAGATGTGTCGCAGCTCGCCTGAGACAGGTGCACAGAGGTGAGACAGGCAGTGATGGACACGGTTCAATCACCAGAACAAAAGATGAACAGCTGTGTAAGAAAACATCTGGCTCTGATAACTACGACTCCCAGGGTGCATTTCACTCACAAACAGCTAATCAGAGCTTTGTTGACATTTGGTTCAAATGTGAGCTTCATTTGGATGGAAAGTTGGCAGACAGACAGACGTACTGTCTCACCTCTCCTGTTGAAGTACTCTCTGGAGTACCTGCCAGACAACACGAAGGGCAGAGGAATCGGACCAAGCAGCTCGATGATGTGAGCGATGTGATCTGAACACAAAGTACAAATACACAGTGAAGTACTCTCTAATACACAGCAGTAGTGTTTGTTATGAGTCGTAGCTTAATGCTGAGCGTTATACCACAGTGTTGTACTAGAATACTGCAGTAGTGTGTGTACTATCATGTGTAGTACCTTCATCTCTGGTGTAATCTTCTCCTGAATGAGGTTCAAACAGGTAATCTCCTGTTGCCAACTCAAATGCCTGAAACATCAATCCATACATCAGTACATTGAGTCTGTCTGTGATATTACAGGAGCATCTGTGGGTCTGATTATAAATGTGACTGAATGTGACTCAAACTCAGTGTCATGCGACTCCACAGGAACATGAATAACATCAGACCCAAAGTGAGAACAGCTCACTGATCTACAGAGGGTGTGTGTGTGTGTACGGACCATGCAGGCGGTGCTCCAGATGTCAGCAGGTGGTCCGTACTCTGCTCCAATCAGAACCTCCAGAGCTCGGTACTGTCTGGTCTGAATGTCTTCTGTGAAGTGTTTGTGCTGGACGAGAGACAGACAGAGCGAGAGACAGACAGGTGAGGCTGAGACAGACACGCGCGTCCTCCTACAATGTCAAACATTCCAGGAAATAAGCAACATTTGCTTAACAAGCAACCTCAGATTTCAAAGAGCTTAATGAGAAGGACACACAGACAGAAAGTGTCTCACCACCCAGCATGCATTTCCCAGATCAGCGATCTTGACTCTCAGTTTGTGGGCGTTGAGAGGATCCAGAGGACTGAGGACAAAGTCTGAAGCACTAAACACTGAAACACAAACACCTCGTTCATTTAGATCCATTCAAGATTTCCAGGTTCTGAAGCAGTTTTTCAAGGTCACGTTCAAACACACACACACTGTTTGTATATGTACTGTGTGTGTTTTCTCACCGTCTCGTCCGCTTGAGTATCCTGACTGAGTAGAAAGTGCTGACTCAGATGTCGCTGACATCACAGAGCTGGAGAACCCTGATAGGCCAGAGGCGGGGCTGGAGAACCGTCCGGGGGCGTGGCCATTACACCTGTCCTCCAACCATGAGCAGGTGGACTCTGGGCTCGCTTTGCTGTTGCCTGTGGAGCAGGAAGTGTTGCCGTTGACGACCAGAGAGTTTGAGAGAAAAGGAGAAGTCCAACTAAAGTTTATTTAAAAAGATTTTACATTTAGTTAGGTACGTTTATGGAAACTGTATGTTACATGATACATTTAGAACTCATGTAGAATACTCTTCCACATCAGCGTGTGACACTGTAACAGCATGACACTAACGGTGACACTAACGGTGTGTAATAGTGTGTGACAGCGTACTCACAGTTGCTGTCCGAGTCGTCTGGTTGTAACACACCGTCCTCCTCCTCCATCCTCTGAACACAACAAAACGGAAACATTTATTTTGAAGGGAACATTTTGTCATGTCCTGTTTTATTCTGATTGGCTGCTGTGACACTGCATCTGATTTGTTGTTGTTTGGTTACATAAATAACCCTAGCTCCATGATCTTCAGCCCTACCTCCCTGCTGTTGTCTTCACCTGCAGTTTAATACCAACACATCCATCTAGAAATGAAACTGCCGCGTACTAACGTTAAGCCACAGCTGGCAACCAATCAGAATTCAGAGTTTTGGGCAGCTGTGGTATAAAAACTGAACTGAGTCTTCAGAGAAACAAGCTGATCTGACAGAAACAGACATGGAGTCAGTGACAGCAGCTGTTCATGAGTTCAATCTTCTGGAACTAACCAAAGTGTTTTACGCAACACTAAATTAAGTTAAGTTTAATATGGACTTTTGGCCTTTTTGGAAGTTATGCTAGCTTGTAATGCTACAATGACTTCCAGTTTACATGGTTGGCTGCTCCTGATTGGATGATGCTACAGATGTTTCCTAGCAACAGATTTACACATCACTGAAATCTTTACTAGCTGAGACGTTTCTGAAGTTTTGTTGGTTTGACCCGATTTAGTGAATCACTGGTTAGAAACCAGTTAGTCGACTTTATGTTCAGAGAGTCAAAGAAGGAGAAAAGAGCTGAAGTGAGATGTCAATACATGCCAGCTGGCCAGACAGTACTACAGTAGTACTACAGTACCTGTATATCCACCAGTCTCTCCTCCAACAGTTTCTGTTGACGCTTTGCTTTCCTCTTCAACTTCTTCTTCTTGTTCTTAGACAGCTTACCAACCTACACACAGACAGACAGACAGGATGGAGAGAGAGACAGCAGAACACAGTGACGTTTCAACACATCAAGTCAACTTTATTTACACAGCCCAAAATCAATTTGCCTCAAGTTGCTTTAAACACTAACGCTATTGTTAAAGTGCGCGCACACACACAGTGTTATTACACACTACTGAACACACACAAGGTTGTTGTGTCTTCACCCGACAGTAACAGCAGAGAAACATGACATGCAGCAAACGTCTGGTTGCAGATTATCTTTACCGTCTCACTTCCTGCCCTGTTTTAGTTAAAGATGCCTGAAACCAGTTCTCAATCTGAAATAACAGTAACCAATGAGAACACAGCAGGCATCACACCTGGACACTTACCTGTAGATCCCTGGGAGCCATGCTAACTAGAGAGAGACACACAGAGGCAGACAGACGGGAGAGAGAGAGAGAGAGAGAGAGAGAGAGAGAGAGAGAGAGAGAGACACACACAGACAGACAGGAAGAAAACATCAGAAACAGAGGAAATAAAGATGGGAGACAGCCAGGCAGGTTAGAACTGTGTCAAAAGACAAAGGAGAAGGAGACAGCTTAGAAAGCAGACAGACAGACAGACAGACAGGAAGCTGAAACCACAGCTCCCAGTAACACTGGTGTCTGACTCCAGTGGCGACACAAACTGAAGTCAGAATGATGGAAGAGTCCATGTAATTTAAAAACGGCTGCATCATCAGAATATGAATCAAAAACTAGTTTATTGCCAAGTAGGTTTTCAAATACAGGAATGTGCTTTGGAGTGTTGGTGCAATAAAATCTGAAAATAAAAATAAGTAACAGAAGATAAAAAGTAAGTAAAATAAGATAAAATAGAGATAAAATTTTGAAACACAAAACAAACTGTACAGTAATATGGATATTAAGAGCAGGCTGAAGACTTTCCTCTGTGATAAAGCTTATAGCAGGGCTGACTCAGCTGATCCCTGAGCCCCCCCTTAGTTATGCTGCTATAGGCCTAGACTGCTGGGAGACATCCCATGATG
>JAVQJF010103694.1:0-63913 GCA_036023855.1 Gadopsis marmoratus
GTGTGTGTGTGTGTGTGTGTGTGTGTGTGTGTGTGTGTGTGTGTGTGTGTGTGTGTGTGTGTGTGTGTGTGTGTGTGTGTGTGTGTATGTGTGTGGGTGTGTGTGTGTGTCTGTTAAAATTTTATTTTGCTTGTTTGTTTATAGGCCTATCTGTGGATGTGTGTGTGTGCATTTCTGTATTTTCTACTACTCTGTGTGAAAATATAAATAACTACCTTGGCGGTATGTGCAGTGTAATCTGTTCCCAGCAGGCTGGATTCCCACTGTGAGAAAGACAGTATATTGTTCCTGCAGCACCACAGATAACAACTCATTAGCATACTGAATCATTTGGCTGCAAGAGCCACTCTGCCACCCATCTGCACTGAGCTGATAAACACACACACATGCCTGCCCTCTCTCTCTCACACACACACACACTGATCTGTGCAGAGCAAGTGCATACACACTCACACAAGCCTGCTGTCAGAAACACACAAATATGTACACATTTACACACTCACACAGGCACAAGCCTCCTCTCATTCCCGCCCTTTCAGTCCCTCATATACACTCCCTGTATCCTCCTTCTCTTTTTGTGAGTCTGTGTTTTTGGAGAGTCAGGAACACTGAAGCAGGTAAATGTTTGGCGGGCATTAACCCGGAGAGCATCTCGGTAGAGGCCCAGCACAGCCGGAGCAGAGCTCAGGAGAGGTCTCCAAACACCTGGATGTCTCTGATGCTCTCTGGAAGCAATTATAGTTTTTAGAAATGTCTAAGAGCTGATGCTGTTATAAAAGTGATAGTGGTGGCAGAATCTGCAGTACAGCGTTATGGAATATAGGGAAATAGACATCAGAAAATAAGCATTTATGTGGCAAAGCTACAACTGCTCTGCTAATTTCTTATTAACAACCACAGGTTGGGTAACATAACTTACAACCATCGTAAACGAACAACCATCGAGCTGTGGGAATCTTGACCAATGCGGCTGTTTCACAATGTGTACAGACACAACAGCACACAAGCGAGTGCAGCGGAGGCTGTCAAAGCCACTTTCACAATGGCAGGATATCCTGCAGGTCACCGAGCCACGTTAACCTCTGCAGGAAGTTGTCAGAGAGGATTCCAGCGTTCATTGGGGGAGTTTCATGACGAGGTTGTGGTTTTTAACCATGCACTCTGTACAGATAAGATGGGAAACAGTTGCATGGCATGCCATTGTCTGTCAATTAGGTTATGCAATTATGAATAAGTGTGTATAAGAAAAAAAAGCACAATATGTTCAGTTTCTTGTTCAATGAAGGAATCGAATTGAATTAATAAGACCCACAGCATGCGTGAGTGAGATCAAATACAAGGCTTTTCCACTGCGTGTTTTATTCAGGAGTTTTGTATAAAATTCAGCGATTTAACATTGGATATATTTATAGATACAGCTATCATACAACAAATATGTCATTACCAAACATACAGTGTCCCTTTACTGCAATTCATAAAATACCATAGTTACCAAAGGTACCAATATAGGCTACTAGGTCCTGCTGAAAAAGCAGAATAAACAACAACAGCGAGCAATACATAACTGTATTTGTCAGAAAACTGCTGGTGTTGTTATATTAACACTGTGTGTGGTGTGTGTGTGTGTGTGTGTGTGTGTGTATGCATGTGCATATGCATGTATCCGTGTGCGTATATGTGAAATGTGGCAATGAAGGGATTTTATTTGTGTACCTTACTAAACTACAACTGCATTACAGTTAAAAAAAACCCACTGAAACATTCATATCAATAGGACTGCATAACCCATATTTTGATATTTAAGAAACACTGCCTTGTACCTCCACAGCAAATTCAAATAGATATATTCATTCCAGGCAGTGAAAGTGTTTAACTGTCTGCTGTCATATTTGGTGTCATTTTCTCATGACCAAAGTGTAACAGAAGTAAATGGTACCACATTTGATGCACATACGTTCAGTTGCTGGCATTACCTTTTGAGTTCATCTCCTCTCGTCTCCCCTCTCTCCCTGTTTCACGTCTCCTAAAAGACCATTTTGCTAGTAAACCAATTGACAAACACACTACAGTACACCTTAAACCACACGACTTGAACTCGAGCCACTGTTGTTACATTGTGCAGTGGAAATATAATGCTATTTACAAAATACACGTAACTGCATGGGTAGAATAGAGTCCAGTCGGTTCTTTTTACGGCCTCCATCTGAGGCAAACTTAATTTTGTGTCGTCACTCAAATTTGTTGGGCATAAATCTCCAGGGTTTGTTCATTGGTGTTTCAGAGGCATTCACGTGCAGCGCTCTGCAGGCACGTTGGATCTATCCTGGCTGCACAATATAGTAATCAATAGCATCATTAGCGAAGCATTGGTGAAAACCTCAATAAAATATCTTTGCTGAGTGTCTCTTTATTGATCTTTTGTTTGGTTTTGTCTTGCATTGTTTGCTTCTTTCTTTTTGTGTGTGTGTGTGTGTGTTGTTTTTTTTAGAACGTCCACTCTTTGGACTTTCAAAACACGGAAAGTTATGATCCGCAGGTCATTCAAAGACATGAGACATGCAGAATTTACAAGTCTTTTGTTGGATCAAATTCAACCTCTCACCAATTAAACCAAGCTGTTCGTCAGTGCTGCCTCAGGTGTTGTGTGGAGACCGGAACGTACTCATGACCCATTTTGGACACCACTACCTCACTACGCAGAGTTTGATTCTCCTCCCTACGCTGACGACTCAAAGCTAATGGGTCCTGAGCATATCCATCTCTTTTTTTAAGTCTCTCACATTGTTCTCTTTCAGTCTCAGGTGTTGTGTCCATGGATTATTGACATCAGCATCATCGGCGACCGGACCCATCTAATGGGCGTCCATTGCGCCTCAGATCCCTACCAGCTAGATGCAGTGGGGGCCCACGTGAAGCCGTTAGAGTCCTCGGAGCTGGAGGTGAGTCCTGGTCCTCCATAAAGCTCTCAGGACTGCCTTCAGCATCGCCATCAGGCAGGCTCCCACAGCTGGAACCTGGTGACATTGTCTCCAGAAGATCGTCCCTGGCCAAACTCACAACCGTGTCCTGATGTGGTCCACCCTGCGGGCCACCCTCATGGGCCCCAACAAGCAGACCTGTTTCCCCATCAGTTGTGCTGCCAACATTCCTCCCTCCATCCTGGTCCTCCAGGAGGTTGGACAGGAAGCTGATGTACTTCATAGCAAGTCGCAGGATCTCATTCTTGCTCAGCTTCTTGTCTGGGGGGTGAGTGGGAATGAGTTTGCGAAGCTCCGCAAATGCCCCGTTTACGTTCTGCTGCCGCCAGCGTTCACGACTGTTAGTGAAGATGCGACGGACAATCTTTGGCTGGCCAGCTAGCAGAGAAATAGAGAGGAAAAGAGGCAGACATTGAGAGAGTAAGGAGAGGACGCATTGACAGTGGACAGTAACACAAATAACACATAAAAGCAGAGCTGAAACAGATAATGCGGTCTGTAAAAGGGTAAAGCAATACCAAGTGCAATAATAAACACGGAAGAAGAAGAAGCAGGAGAACAGATTCACATAGTTTTTGAGAAAAAATTGCTCATAGGGAAAACAAAAATTTAAATAACCCTAAAGAATTAAGTTGAAAATATGAACTCCATACAACCATGGATTTTTAGATGATGAAGCAGGAGCTGCAGCACTATATGCTGTGTGCCAAATACTATGCAAATGCGATGCAAGAAAAATGGTTGCTTTGGCATGCTAAACCCCAGGAACGGGTGTTGGGGAGGCTGTGTGCTCCCTATTCCATATTTTACATACTTCTTATTTATTTAGGTTTGATAAAATGCCCCACTGCAGGTAGTCACATCCTCCCACCCCCAACAATAGTGTCTTCCAGGCTATTGTCGCCCTTGGAACACACCCAGTCTATCTTAATCCTTCAGCCCACTCTGCAGTAAAGCCTTGGCATGGAGGCAGCAGTACCCCCATCCTCCACCCCAGTATATGGCAGTGAGTGGGCAGCAGTGGAAAGGATGTTTCAAATGAAATAAACCCCAAATCCGCCTGAAAAGAGCTTACTTTAATGCCATGCAGGTACATGTATTTGTCATTCTGATTAGCAGCACTCATTTATGCCATGAATTATGGTGTTTTTTCTGGGTTAAACACTTATGCTGGATTTTCTTGTTGCAAGGCATCTTTTCACTCAGATTAGGAACAGTACAGATCAGTGTCAGTAGATGAGTGACAATGGAGATGAGGGGGAGGCGTTTAAAGGACTGTATTGGATGGACACAGCAGAAGTGCGTCTTACCATACTTATAAAGATCTAAAATGCGCCTACCCTCGTCGAGTTCAACCTCATAAGGCGCCGGGCGGCGCTTTACCCTGTTGCTGGGGTACATGCTGTACTGCTCCGACTCCCCTCCGAGACTACAGCCGCACAAAGAAGACAAAAGGTGCACAGGTATTCAAGAAAATATCAGCATATATGATTTTCTTCATTGCATATAACCCTTAACACCCTTTACTCCTTGCACCAGGAGCGCTCTCTCTCACACACACACACACATTTATAGGCTAATTCCATGCATGCACATACATGCTAAATAATGCCAAAATAACAGAGGATCAATTACAATACATGGATCTTTTCACACCACAGTAGCCTGCAGGGCCGTAACAGGGCAACATCTAACAGCCATCAAACTTTCCATGGTGAACACTCCTAATGGTCAAATAAAGCGTGCATTCGTTCATGAAACTGTATAATTTTCCTTTTCCTGTCTCCACCTTTACCTGTTGATGGCGGCGAGAGGCTGCGCCAGGTTGTAGAGCATCGCCCGGGCCGGGACAGGAAACGCGTTTGGGCTCAGTTGGACCATTCGAGCGTCGTCTCGTTGCGGCGGCGGCAGCGGCAGCGTTGGAGGTCTGCGAAGTTCCGTGATCGGCACCAAATGGCTTTCCGTCTTCTGCTCCACCGCTTTTATAGCGTCCCTCCTGGAGAGCTCGATCACCGGCACTTCCCTTTTCAGGTCAAGGGCGTTGTGAGAGGCAGTTTCCTTGGCAACGCCGTTGATGATGATGCTGATGCTGGTCCCGTTGCTCGAGTTCTGCAGAGGAACGTCATCCGTCTCCTCAGCTCCCTTGAAGCGCCCTCCCCTCTCCTTCTCCCCCTCCTCTCTCCTCGGTTTCTCGTCCTCCTTGCATCCGTTCTGTCTGGAGATGATGGAGGAGTCCTCGCGCTTTCCAGGACCGGACTCTGCATCAGGACTTCCAGGACAAAGCTCCGGCTGCCGCTTTTCCATCATTTTTACACCGTCACCACGCGCTCGAGTCCACTATCGTCCTAAATAAGATTTTCCTCAATTAATTTGTTGATGAAAACAACATGAGACAGTAAATAACCACGCTTATGCTTCCCATGCAAGCATATAGGGAATCCATTATTATTATCATTCTCATTAAAACTATGATTTATCATTATTCTTATTATGATTATCATTATTATAAGTAGGCCCAGCATTATCAGTCACAGACTTTACACATTTCTAACAAAACAAATAATGTAAGAGAGAGACTTAAGAGACTATTAATTGATTCATTATTTTTCTTAATTAATGCATTTTCTTCGATATTTCAAAACGATAAAAAGCTCAAATGCAGGCATTGTTTGCCATAAGGGACGATGGCGCCAATGCAAAACGACAACTAAACACAAAACATGTTGTAATTCTCGAGGATTGTACCATTGTTTTTTTGCGAGCTGTTGACGGTTTGAGAGCTTTTTTTTTTTTTAAGTGGGACTCTGTCCTTACGATTGTGAATTTGCCTTCATTTTTATCATAAAATTGGAGCCAGTGATATTTCTCAAATGTTAACCTGCCATTTACAAGCAGCTTTATCTTCTGCGTCCATGCTTGTTTTGCCCTTTCTATTAACCTCTTATCTGAAGCTTGCTGGGTCTTCAGCACAGTTTATGCCGTCAAGCTGAAATCTTAATGTATGTAAACCGACGTTTGAGCTCAGCATGAGCTCACAAATATTAAAAGCTAATTTCGGATGTTGTGAATTTAGAGGTTGAATGATCGTCTTATGGAGGTTGTGGATGTCAGGACCACGAAGGGAGCCTGGTCTTCGCCGAAATACTGTTCAGCCTTCAGAAAATCCAGAAATAACCTCGTGAAGCTTCAAAAGCATTTGGACAGGACCTGATTCTTATCCACAGATGTCAAAGTCGGTTGTGTCATGCTGGCTTTCTCGTGGTGTAGGCCATCGAGCTGTTGTTGTTAAAGCCGAACATTAAAGGATTGAACACAATATCGATGTGCTGTGTGTTTGGGTAGGTAACTCCTTCGATAGATGCCCTACGAATGTTAGAATAAACGAACAACAGACCGCCAGTAAAAAAAAGCGCACTTTGATTCCTGGGAATTCTCCAATAGGCCTCGCATCCGTTATTCCATCCCCGCTCAGCCTCAACCGTCCGACCGCACAACCGCAGAACATATCGGCGAAATATTTCGCACAAAAGCACCAATACAATGTGGACGACAGCAATCCAACCCCAGGCCAACTGGAACAACTAAAAACGGTGCTTTAAATAAAGAGGTGTATTATTATCATTATATTTTTTATTTTTTTATTTTTTTGCACTTACCGTTCCAGCCGTGTTGTTGATGTTACTGTGTTAGTGGAGCCATTTTGTGAGTGGGTCATCCATGTCTGAGCGTTTTCTTTTTTTTTTTTTTCTCTTTTTTCTTTTTTTTTTTTTTTTCCTGCCAGTTGTGGAGCAGTGTGTGTGTGTGTGTGTGTGTGTGTGTGTGTGTGCGTGCGTGTGTGTGTGTGTGTGCGTGTGAGTGCGTGTGTGTGTGTGTGTGTGTGTGTGTGTGTGTGTGTGTAGCAGAGTTATTCCTCGCCGCATCCCGCGCGCTCCCTCAGCGGAACACGGGCCGCAATGTGGCCGAGCGAGATAAGCGCGCGGCAGCGGCCTCTTCATTCCCGATAAGCCCCTAAGCCCATTATTTATGAAATGATTCATTATTATTTGGCTGTCGTGGGCTATATAGGCTTGTGGAGGGCAAAGCATTAAAAAAAAAAAAAAAAAGAGAGAGAGAGAGAGAGAGAGGCGGCAGCAAACACACACGGCGCTGCGGCCTGTAACGGCGTGAGATAGTTGACTGCAGGCTGAGGTGTTTTAATTTTGTTTGATTAAAGAAACAAAGCTCAGGTTAAGCTTTTGGCCTTTTTATGTTTTTAAACAAAGGGGTATTTGCTAAGCCCAACTATCCTGCAGTGAGATAATTGATGATAGCAGAGGGTCGTCTCTCCTTTTTCCTTTTTTTTTTTCATTTTATCCTTAAAAAAAAATAAAATAAAAAAAAGAGTATATCCATTCATCCGTATCCATCTCTGCGCCTTCAGGCTGGTTGAGCCACTGATACAAAGCACTGCTAAAGTGACGAGGGTGTAATTATGATAACGACACCTTAATTGAATGGGACACAATTATTTAGGCCTATTGATTGACTGATAAATAAATAAATAAATGTGCTGTTGCATGTCGTTGCTTCTGCTGGGGGCCTTGGCCGGCGGTTCCCCGGGGTCTATGGGGAGTCATGGCTGCGGGAGATAAAAGCCTATCGGCTCCTGGGCGCATCAGATAAAAGAGCAGCACGCTATCAGAGCACATTCAGGACAGTTTAAATGGTAGCAAGTACATCCTAATAACGGATTTCCCACACAGCGTTTTTTTTTGTTTCACCTTTTAGTCACATACATTTCTGAATTTAAATACTCACGTAACATAAATTCGGTCAAATGAACTCCTGACATGGCAAATTATGATATACTGTGAACAGACCTAGAAAAATGTTAGACTTTACATGCTTTTAAGTCGAATATTTGAAGAAAAAAGAAGCACCATTAGTCACGACCTTAAAACAGACCTGTTGAAGCAGCAGTCACGACCATCATCCTGCATCCTGCTTTAACAGCATAGCATGACATAATCCCTTTAAACGTTTTTGTAAGCATCTTTCAAGGAAACCGCAGTTGTGCCGATATTTCTATTGGTGGAGGGGGGGGGTCACTCAGCACTTCTTTGGGTCCAAATTAACAATCTAAAATTTTCAAATCAATGGACCATATCCGAGATGGGACCTCAGGCTGACTGCATATTTAAGATTTAAGGGTTTTACTGTCCAATTAAGAAAATAACTTTTATAATAAAAAAATGTATAACTTTTAAGAAATCCATATGAATGGAAACTGTATTCTAAGTTTAAATATGTTGTTCATGCATCTAACTGAATGGAGATAACACCATGTGATGAAGCTTTTTGTAGTTGTGTGATATAAAAGTGCAGAATTAATGAAGGCGTCACACTCAACAATAAAAGTCTGACAAAATAAAACATTTTTATTTAGAAGCAAACTGGTATCAGTGTCATGAAGCAATGGGTGACACGGCACAAGTAAAATGAACACACTAAATACAATCATAGATAATTCATAGCTTCTGTATTTACAATTTGTGATGCGGTTGCAATCCAGCGGAGGGTACCCTTTTGTTTTCATTTTAAATAAATGCCTTTTGTGCGTGTGCATATAGCTCTTTAGTGTGAGGGTCTCATGGGCCAACATGACATTTGTGGCACATCCATACCATGAAAAGCTAAATAAATCACCGTTTGTACATGAAAAAAGTTGTTTACGTTTTTACGTTTTTGATTGTCACAAATATTCAGAGTCAAAACAGATGCAGTCATCCCTTTGTGTTATTTTGGAGATGGGGATCAAATTCAGCTACTTCAAGAATGAAATTGTCCCTATTCATCCAAATGTGACCATGAAAAACAAATGTGCACAGAAACAAGTTGTGCTGGATTTGAATCAGTATTTCTAGTATAAACTTCCTATTAGAATCACAATATGCTCTAATATGTAGTTTCTAGCAGGTGTAGACCTCTCTACTACTGGATTTGTTTGGTGTTAGATTTGTCATTTGGTTATTTTATTGGATTTGTCATTGTGATCCAAGTCCCTTGACTGTCATATTGTTTAACATGGGTCTGCACTATTGGGAAAGGAACCTCTGACCCTGTTATTCATGTAGCCATTTTGACATCTGACTATCTCACATCAACCAGAGGTTACAGTCTATGAGCAGTGTTTGCAGTGGCGCGTTATTATCCATGGCTTCAGGAGAAATGGCTCTGTGCCATGCTTATCTTCCCAGTCAGCGCTGGTTGCGTCGGGCCGGCATGATCCGGAGAGAAGCGGTGCTGTCCTGGGTCATGAGCCACGTCACCTGGTCCAGACTGAGGCCAGCCACTGCCTCTCCATTCACCTGTAGAATTTCATCACCGATGCCGAGCAGACCTGCGTAGGGGCCTTCGCCACTACCGTCACCCACTTTCTCTACATATACACCTGGGAAGGAAACAATAACAGCGGGAGAGGGAAGACAGATGAAGTAGCGGTGAAGGGGTGGTTGGACAGTTGCAGTCAGTAATTAACATAAAACAGCATCACCACAAGTAAAAGCATTTTTACACATTTTTAATCAATATGAATTTGTACTGGAATTCATGCTAAATTGGCCCTATGATTTGACTCATTTGATATTGTAGCTGATTATGTTTGATTGACATTTCAATTCTATTCTATTCTCTTTATTCTATTCTATTTTCAAGAAACAACAAATCACTGAAGAGCCTGCCAGCCAGCTGAGGAAATCAAGAAAACAACCAAAATCAAACAACTGCAAAAGTAAACTCTACATCAAAAAGTGTTTTAATTTTTAAAATAGTGACCTGTGTCTGGTCGACCCTTTCCCCTAGAGATGACGAAACCAAAGGGACCATTTGGGGGTCTGACGAGCTCCAGGAGGAGGGTGCCGTTGGGAAAAGCCTGGGTGACCCGGCCCACTGGACGCACGATTCTGGAGGCAAGTACTTCTTCAACACTCAGGGCCCCATGAAGCTCGAGCTGAGGGCTATCGGGGCTGTAACAGCAGAAATTCAGCTCTAGTCATTATTAAACCAATGATGTAAAACAATGTACAGTACAATGTGGTTGTCCTCTATGTCTTTCTCTATACTTTATTTTTCTTTGACACCTACCTAGGAGCCAGGCCATATGGTATCTGCACCTCTCCCAGGATTGTTGAGCGTTCTGTTCTTCTCTCTAAACTCTGCACAGAGGAGGCTTTGCGCAGTTGGGCCAGTGGCAGCACCTAGTGGCAAATAAATGGCACTGTAACAAATTGTGTTTTTCAGAATTGGCTCTAGCACCCCTCTAAAACCAACAAGTGTGTTGTTGGTCCACTGTGGCAAACAAGTTATGAAAGGTGCAAAGCGGAACATGAAGTTTAAAGCCATAGCCACAGCAGTCCTGAACAAAACATAACATGGCATGGGAATTGTTTGCTGCTCTTGCTCACCGTGTGCAGGGTTTGCAGCGAGGGTGTCCTCTGTATGCGGATGCTGGCCTGTGGTTTACGTGTGGGGCTTGGGGAAGCCGAGCTGATTCGGGGGGCAGAGGGCACACTGAGCTGCTCCATGCTGCTGGAGCGGCTTCCTTTCACTAATCTACCAACACTGTTCAGACCAATGGATGAAAAGAAGCGACGCAGGAAGAGCTTTGGCCGTCCATCCAGCTTTCTGTAAAAGGAAAGTTATTAATATGTGATTTAGTATATCAACATTTATTCATAGACACAATTACAATCACAATTACCCCAACTAAACTACCGATCATTTTAAGAAGAACTGATACATTTATTATTTTGCTCATGGTTTTATCATGCTACTATGCTTTGTATGGCCAGAAGAGGGCAGGATTGTCTTGATGTTCACATGATATTTTTTTAACAATGGCATCCCGTGGACTGTAGATCAGGGCTTTAATCTCCTAACTGCTACCACTCTGGCACGCTCAAGCCATTTCGGGAACAGCGTTGGTGGGGGCAAGGGATTTATTGTCTAAGCTATGACGAGGGCATTGTTATCTTGGCTTACCTGGACCCGTCAGAGTTTTCCTCCCATATGGCCTCAGCTTTCAGATGTTCTGCTCTCAACAGCTCTGCTCTAAGGTCCTCAGCCCGAGACAAAGCCAGGCCGCGCAGAGCAGTACGACACTCGGGACCAGAACCGGGGTCCCCACTCATACCTGCTGGTAGAAAAGGATGTACTTGATGTACTTGAGTTGATGTCAAAGCATAATTCTAAAACATTGTATCAAAATATTTTCTGTACTATTCTATTCTATTTGCTCTGTTCTACTCTGTTACATTTTGTTCTATTCTATTGTAATATATTCTATCCTGTTCCATTTGTTCTGTTCATACCGCATTTAAGTACAATTTTAAGGTACTTCTACTTCACTTGACATTATTCATCAGGAATAATAATCCAACATTTTTAATAAAATTGAACTATGTGTCATCAATGTCTATTTTATTTTGATAATGAGTACTTTCATTTTCAATAGTACATTTTGCTGATCATACTTTTACTTAATTAAATGCAGGAGTTGTTTTTGCAGGAGAGTGCATTTTTACACTGTGGTATTACTTCTTAAGAAATGGATCCGAGTACTTCCACCACTTATTTTTCAAACTAGTAAAGTAAATCCTCCCATAAGAAAGTACAGTATGCCTCTATGACATGTAAATGACAGAAACTACAGGTAGTGAACTCTCTACGTGATCTTCCAGAAGAACAAAAATCTGTTCACAGGATGACCACTCACCTGTTCCATCTGGAGTGGTATCCCAGAGCTCAGCAGCTGGCAGGTCAGAGGTGAGCCGGGATGGAGAATACCTCAAGGTGGAGGGCCTGATACAGGGCACCGGGTTGCTTGTTGCAGTGGTCCCTTGGGCTAAAACCACTGGAGACTCCCTTCTTGCCTCTGGAGAGTCCAGAAGGGCAGAAATCTGGGATCCTCCCTCATCTCCCTGATTTGAGGTCATCTCGAACTGAACTGTGGACTGACCTGCAGCTGAGCGATTTCTAGAACTTGACTTCAGGGCTGACTTTATAGGTAGCACTGGGGTAGGTGATTCCCTTAGTCCACCAGATGCCTCTGGCAAATGGGGCTCCAGAGCGATGGGGCTACCTGGGGCGAAGGAAACAGCTCTGCTCAAGTTGACCCTGTTCCTGGGATTTGAGTTACGCCGCTGAGCCCAAGACGGACCATAAGGGCCGTGGCCAGACTCCAGCCGACTTTCTCCTTTCCTGCTCCTTCTCCTAAGTTTCCCAAACTCTGATGGTTTCCACCCTGTGCTACTCTCTTTATTTTCCCCCAGCACATAAGCTCCGGCAAAAGTGACAGACAGAGGAGCTTTAGGACGAGTACTTGCCTCTGGCTTGTTTGGAGGCACCCAGTGAGCAACTGCCTTTCCCCGTGGGTCCTCAGGGTTGGCCGGCGGCTCTGTGATCTGTGGCTCTGACGCTGAAGAGACTGGCTGGGGGTCCCTGACTACAGAGCCACATGCCTCACATTTCTTCACCAGCACTATTATCTCTTTGATCACTGTTGTGGGTTGACCACTGACGCCCACATTTTCTTGCTTCTGTGAAGGCGGCATGGAGACACTTCGATGGCTTCTGCTCCTGTCTGAACCACTACTGCTAGAATCTGTATTACTTTCTTTACTCTTGGACTTCCCAGGCCTGCCGCGTTGTCTCACTCTATCCAAGTACCGAGACTCTGCTTCTTTTTCTGATTCATCCTCGAAGCGAACCCGTGTGGGTGAACAACCATAGCGTCTGGATCGACCACCTTGGGGGGAAGTGTCTCTTTGGTTGGGGACGAGGAGGGGACCAGGTGCAGTTTGCGCTGTAAGATCTTCTTTGGTTGGAACAGCTTTCTGCGCTAGTGTAGGAGTGGGAGACTCAGCTTGCTGCTTTCTGCAAAAAATAACACAAATGTGCATATTGCACAGATTTTAAAGCAATCCATATTTTGTTTATAAAAGGGTGTGTTGAACTCATTTGTAAACTAGTATCTTGTGAAAGTGAGGCAAAATGAAAGCAAACATGAACATGAAAGTGAAATTGGCATTCATTTTAAAAATAACAAATGACACAGAAAAGTGCTTTGAGACATACAGTACAGTTGCTACATGTTAGCTCTGCAGTCATGAATGTAGGACCCATTATAAATGCTCCTAATAAATTCTGAGTTATGTAACATTGCAAAAACAGTGCAAGAGAAGGATAGATAAAGCAGAGAGAAAGATAAGGGACACATAAGCATGGGAAACTGGGGGATAAACAGATACAGAAATCTGATAACAGACAGTTGTAGCAACAAAGCAATTTAAGCAAAGCAAAGCAGAAAGGGTATTAATTTGTCAGCAAATGGAACTTGTTTTCACACCACTGATTCATACCCATGCATGTATATGCAAAACTGCACAAACACAAGTTGGGCATTCGCAGTCTCTAACAAGTCCTAGCCCACGTAAGTCAATGTAGCCAACTTACACGGTGGATCTCTGATCAGAATGGGAGCGTCTGCAGGGGCGATCGCCTTTAATGTGATTGGAGCGAGCCTTGAGTCGTGCTCGCTCCAGGAGAAGCTTGGCTTGCTCATGTCTTGGGCTCAGAGGAAGCTCATCACTGATTACAAGAAGCGACCTGACGATCAAGAGGAAAATCAGTAAATAAATGAATCATTTAGGTGATGGAAACAGAAAGGGAATGGATAGAGTTGAATGTATGATGAGACAAGGCTGCATCACCATCTGTTTGAGTGAAATTTAATTTTTTATGTTTTTAAATGTGCAAATCTTATTGTGTGTTGTTGCATATGCAGCAACATCATATTCCCCACAGATTTACTTAACATAGAGTGAATCAAGCTGCATCTTCCTAAGCTGTCTTATGTAATATCATTGATAGACAGGGGCGGGGCACTAGTGGTGAGCAGCACACAGAAACGTCATCCATCCATCTATCCTTATGCCCAGCAGTTAAGCTGCTCTGCATTGTGCTTCATCTGTACTCATCTTATCCCCTGGCCCAGTGATAAAGATAGCATGATACACCAGCCATGTGGATTGTCTTTGTAATGGACTGAGTGTGATTCATTCTCTCCTGGGTGTCAAGAGGAGAACATATTGTCTTTCAATAGATTACAGGTTGTCATGTCAATGTTGGGATAAAAACTGACATGACAGTCACGGCATAATGATCAGCATGTATTGGTATCCCATATGCAGCTTTTTTAGGTTCTTGAAAGTTATCTGAGGTACTTGTACTTTACTTGAGTATTTGCATTTCATGTAACTTTGTACTTTTACTCCAGGACATCTCAGAGGCAAATAGTGTACTTCTGACTCCACTACATTTGTCTGATAGCTTTAGTTAGAAGTTACTTTTCAGATTACAATTTATCATACCCTTCCTGTCCAGTGAAAACTCTGTATGTCCACATTTGGAGATTTTAATTAGATTTTTTCTGCCTAAGTGTTCCTTTATGGGTTGAGATAACTCTCCTTCTTCTTAATGCTACAAACAAAGATCGTATAGAATTTGCTGTATTGTTGCAGCATTGTCCCTATTGTAAGTGATCACTCTCGAAAATAAGAGTTTCAACTCATAATCTCATTTGGGTAAAATTCATCATCAATGTATAACATTTGATATTTATATTTCTTTATGAATATATTCAATGTCATGCCTGCGTCACCTCTTGAAAATGACTGAACCCTGCTGTCACTCTTTGATTCGATTGTGCAAGGGCAGCTTGTTTGACACTCCAACTGCTTCAATCCTGAGGAAAAAATAGACTCTAATTTCCCACAAGTGGCACTGTAAGAGTGGAATATATGTGGCGAGAATGTAAACAGTGTACAGGAGTTGTATGTCACCACCCCTGCCAAGCACATAAAGAAGCATTGAATGGCTCACCTCAAATAGGGTTCAAGCTCCTGAGCAAGAATGGCTGAGTCTGAGCTGTCCAAAACCCCATGGACACCTGCGACTGGCATAAAATAGAAAGGAAAACTATAAATCTAAGCAGATCTGACATGAATATAATTTGCATATAAACGCTTTATAACATTTCCTGCTCCAGCGGTTTTATGCCCACAAAACACGGATTTCCTGTATTTGTTTCCCTCTATATTTAGCTAGTAAAGAATTCATAGAACATACTGTACTATTCTTACTTAGGTTTCAGCTCTTATTTACTGCCTTATGTAGTGCTTGGGGGAAACACTACTGCCATCAGTTATAATGTGAACTACAGGGACATGTGACATTAAAATAATTAGACCTTTGTATGATCGTAGGGATTTTTATAAACCTTGATACCATTAGACTTAGTGACAGTCTCATAAGTTACCCCACACTGATCCTTAATGTCAGTAAAAACAAAAACAGGTTATGCAACTACTGAGAAACAGATAAAGGTAAAGGCAGATTTCCCAGAGACAAGAGGGGAAAATCAGGGGTATTGACACATAGAACACATACACAGTATTACTAATACAGCTCATAGTATGGGAAAATACATAATCTGTCACTGAACATGCATACAAATAAAGCCATTAGCACAGAGGCAGATATTCAAAAGCAGGGGCATTTCCCCCGCCACTCTGACTGCTAAGAATAGCAACAACCTCATGCACATCTGCACATCTGACATCTGTTCAACACTGGCTTTGAGCCAGGTTTCATTCTGCATTTCTATACATCACAGAATAAAGGCTTGTATAATGAACTTTGAATGGTTTGTGTGTGAAATTTTCTAAGCTAACAATGTTCAAAATACTATATTATATATTTATTAAGATTATTTATATATATTTATAGTAATATTATATTATCATATTAACATTATAATATAAAAGCTTTATAACTTTTCGGGACTGCCGAATAACACTGTAGTCACAATAGTTGCCATCTAACAATATTCATCACACTGCACAAGAAAGTGAAAAATTACGACTGAGCCACCTGTTTAAAAAGGATAAACCAAATCATTCATTCAACCTGTGTGGGCAGTTGTCTGAAGTATATCATTATAATCTGCTGGGTCACTGTTACCACAACCCACATCACAATAGGACAGATG
Organism: Gadopsis marmoratus; assembly: GCA_036023855.1. Lineage (NCBI taxonomy): Eukaryota > Metazoa > Chordata > Actinopteri > Centrarchiformes > Percichthyidae > Gadopsis > Gadopsis marmoratus. Next base: position 16,066 of record JAVQJF010103694.1, read on the forward strand.
ACTTTCATGCACCTTAGGGTCTTGTTTTTATGTCTGTTTTTATGTCTTTTTATGTCTTTTATATGTATTGTATTGTGTATATAATGTTTTAAATGTTTAATTGCTTTTATTTATTTTTCTTCTGATTTTTGAGCTGCTGTAACAGTGAATTTTCCCCCCGTGGGATCAATAAAAGTTTATCTTATCTTAACACATGCCTGTTTTTTTTTACTCATACAACAGTAATAGATGTTAATATGTATTAGAGCAGAGTTAGCCAGTTTAATGTCGCAGTCGGAGGCTTCACAACACTTGGCCAGACACCTTCTATGTAATACAATCCTTTCATCAACAAACTAAAAATAAACCCACCTCAAGGTAGAGAGGAGGGATCTTGTCTGTGACTGGTTCCCAAGCTGATCTCTGAAACCTTTAAGTCAAGCTTCTGCCTTATTTATGGCTCCACCCCTTCATTTCAATGTTTTTACATTTGACATTAAATAAATGCCAATTGCATCAAGAGACCTACCTTTACAATCCATTCTGTGTGTTGTGTCTTCCCTCTGCTCGCTCTCCTCCCTGCAGTTATGTTGTCTGTCCCTTAACTTTGCATAAGCCCTCTGCTGCTTCACCTTCAGAGTCTCATCAGCAGAGAGTAACCCACTTTGTGAAGACATGCTCTCCCAGCTGTCTGAACTGCATAATCCTATGGCATCTGTCTCCTTCTGCTCACACCTATCCAGGTAGCTCTCCACACTGTCTGAGTGTTTGAATTCGGAGGATGCATCGCTGTCATCCAACACACTTTCCACATCACTCCTGGGGCCTGTTTCGGCAGGTTTAGACCTCCTCTGAGGCTCCGCCACTGCTTCTGTCTGAGTGTAGTCCTTCAATGGTAAAGTGGAGGGTGTGTTGGTAGGGCCAACACCATTTAAAAGTAATGTTTCTGGGCGTGCCACTCTCCAGAAGCCCTTGGGTGGTGCCCAGTGTCTGGTTGGCGTGGAAGACATGGAGGAAGAAAAGGAAGATGATGTAGAAGCAGAGGTGGTGGCAGGAGACGAGAAAAGCACAGGTAGAGGAGGATGCAGAGATGGCTCATCCTTACTGCTGCTGGAGTTATCGGACAGAAGACTCTTCAAAATGGTAACTTCCCCAAGCCTAGAAGGCTGGCCTGTGGGAGAACTGACCTGGCCCTCATTTCTTTCTGACCTCTCTTCTTCAGTGTCCTCTCCCCCTTGGCACACTTGCTCTCTTTGTGCTTCTGCTGGAGGGCTGTGGATCTCCAACCTCACTTGCATCTCAACCTCCTCCTCTTCATCACTACTGCTCAAGTTCTTTGCAGCGCCTGATCGCCAAGAGGGGGCATGCAAAGATGCCTGGCCCTTTCCTCTGGACCTCTGTCTGAGAAGGACCTCGGATGAAATCTGCCCAGCTGGACTGCTCACTAAGACCACTGTGTCCAAAAGTTCTCTTTCTTTCTCTCTGTCTCTCCCTCTTGTCCTTCTCTGTGTGAGTGACTTCACCTTGGTCTGTAGTGCGTGCACAGCTGAACTCTGAGGAGGAGGAAGTTGGGTACTCAAAGAATGTGCTGGGAAAACAGGCTCAGGGACAGGGCCTGTGATGAGGCCCCAATTAATGGGAAGCCCAGTGGGCAAAGGGGAACTGGATTGTGCTTGGATATTATCAACCACCTTCTGTTCCTCCATTGGCTGGTCATGCACAGGGGAAAAAAAGACATTTTTTACATGCATGTGGACAAAACCATGCCTGTTACATCTGTTGTACATCTTTGTTTCTATCTAATCTGCGTGGCAAGGAGATATGTAACGTGGATTCAGTCACGTTGCTTTGCAGGGCACTGATTACTTTGCAGGGCACAGGGTAATCCTTTAGAATGAGAATAAGCAAATGCCGCCTGCAACTGAGCCCCTGAGCAAATAAACAATGTTTTAAATGTTTGTGTCGACAATACACAATGAAACAAAACTTTATTTATAAATCAGTCAGTTATCAAATCAAAAAGCAAAGAAAAAAATATGTATTAATTATTCAACTTTAAGAAATTGACTTTATTTCTCATTCTGTGAGACGAAGTTTAGATCATATGCACAACACCTTGGTAACGGCCAATTTAATATAAACGTTGTGAACAAAGTACGTTTCAACAACACATTCACTTAAAACAGCTGTTGCATAAATAGGAGACACACAGTGACTAGTGTACCTGGGTATTTAGAGAAGACGGGGTCCTTTAAAACACAATTCCAGCGTTGATAGATTCAGCTGCAACTTCACAAATGTAAGTAAAAACCTACGCCAACAGATATTGCAGTTATTGCAGCGCGCATCCTCGGGTCGGTCGCCAACATCAGCAACGAAACCAAACACCATCTCTCAGTGTTTCTCCGGCTGTCTACAGGCAGTGCCAGGCGAGCCAGCGGCCCCTCAGTCATGATTGGTGCGGTAATCCCTTCGGAAATCAGAGGGATTAGACAAAAATGGAAAATACAAAAAATGTCTGCCTTAATTTCGTCCTTGCCCCTGCGAACCCCTTTCCGAGTGAAGCGCTCTGTTGCGTAAGCAGAGCACGCACCGTGCACGGCAAGAAGCCAATGAAAAGGAGGGAGAAAATCAAACTAAAATGGCTTAATGGGCTTCAGCCTGAATGAGATATCCCCAATCTCTTGACACTGGAGTATTTCGATGGTTCTCATATAAGGATGCGGTGTTTTAAAGAAAGTAGGGCAACTGACACCGTAAAAACAACTGTCGGATGGGTATTTGTCAATACAGCTGATCCCTCCCTCTATCTCAGTTCATCCATCCCTCTCTCTCTCTCTCTCTCTCTCTCTCTTTCTGTCTATCTCTGCTTTCATAGACGCGAATGCACGCGCACACACACACATTATGCGCTCGTGCACAGTCACTCTAATTGACAAATGTTCTCCTTGCCAGTTGTTACAATCTCCAGATGTGACCACACTGGCCTTTGCGGCTTAGTTTTTTGTGTTGAGCCTGTGCGTGTCGCTCAATGTCAACAGGGGGCGCCATAGGCACATACACACACACACACGCACATACGCGCATCTTGCCCAGCTAGCTGTAACCGGCTAGCTAGTCTGTTGTCGAGTTGACACCCTCCCCAAACCTCGGCAGCAGCTAAGCTGCACAGTCGACATGGCAAGAAAATATCGCAACAATTTCCTAAAGAAAGATGAAAATCTTCCAAGTCTTTTGGAATGAGTGAGTAGTATTGGCAGTAATGAGCTATTTATCCTGATGGAAACTAACAGTAGAAGTTGCATTTTTTCTTTTAGACACATTTATGACGCAAGCTATGGTTATGTCGCTAACGCGAAAGGTAGCTAGCTAGCTAGCGGCTACTGGGGAGGAGCTAGGCTGTTAGCCTTCTGTGCTCAGTCCGACGAGAAGAGTATTTGTGTTAGCTTCTTCTCAAAATGTGGCCAAAAACACAATCCTGCTATGATTCTGGTCATTCTGAACACAAGTAAATTGGTTTATCTGGTGAAAATATATACAGGTTCAAGGCAGTTGGGTTGCTGGGTAGTTTCGGATACTAGCGTTACATAATCTCGCTGTGAGAGTCAAATGGCTCCACTTTCCAGTGTCACTGTGGATCATCTTTAGCCCTCGTTTCCTTTGCCATTACGCGAGATGGTAGCTAATGTCCTTAATGGCTTCATAGTCACTGCTAGGGTTAGATTCAGAATAATGACTGTATCGTGACCAACCATTGATGGGTTTTAGATGATTAAGTCATTGGTTTTATAATCGGACGACGTTTGCTCGCTAGCAAACTAGCCACCCATAGCTTAGCTTGCTAAAAGTAAGCTAACGTTACCTACAATTAGCTAGCGAACGTATCGCCTTGTGTCAGACACAACATTATGGGTGTATAACCAAGACATCAAGGTGAATACAGACACGCTTGCAAACACGCTGGCCGGAAATAAAAGTATCGCGTGTAGCATAATGTTACCCAACAAACGTTAGCTTCGTAACAAGTTAAACGGCGCAGAGGGAGCTGGTTGTTAACATTAGCCTCCTCGGGACCCTTTGTCCACAGTCAGAGTGGTAACCAGCTCTCCTAAGTAGGCCACACAGCAGTTGTTTTGATCCTTCTCCGTCGCTTGTTTGCTCTGTATGTTTCAAATATGTGCTGTGTCACCTCTTTTGATTTTTTTTAAAAATCCTATTTTGTGCTACTACTGAACAACGCACACCGTTGAGTGGTCAAAACCCAATAGACTTTCCGTTATAGGTTTTTGATTTTTAATGTAGTAAAGAATCCGTAGTCCCACGAGAGACGCACTTTGCCATCCCACAGCCTTTACTCAAGCAGCCAGATTTTTCAACCACACGTGGGTACTATTGGAAAATAAGATGAAAGGCATTATAAATCTACATTTTGACTTGCATCTAAAATTGTTCAAATAGTCAAATGTTTGCACTATTTTAATTGCCTTTGTCTTTCTCTTTTACAGTATTCATCACGCGATGTGATCCAAAATCCACAATGTGTGAGAACATTTAAGAACGATTGAGTTCGGAAGAAAATTTCTTGATTCCAGTGGAATCTTCCATATATATATATATATATTATTTGATTTTTTTTCTCTGTGTTAAAGCTTACATACATTTACACACACTTGTCCCATCAACATATAACCATGCCAGTGCAAGCACCACAATGGACAGAGTTCCTGCTGTGCCCAATCTGCACACAGACATTTGAGGAGACTGTTCGCCGGCCCATCAGCTTGGGCTGTGGACATACCGTCTGCAAGATGTGCCTGAACAAGTTGCACCGTAAGGCCTGTCCCTTTGACCAGACAGCCATCAGCACAGACATCGAGCAGCTACCTGTCAACACAGCCCTGTTGCAGCTGGTGGGAGGCCAGGTAAGATGCGTGTCTGCGTGTGTTTGTCCACTTGTTTGGCAGTTATGAAAGAGATCATGTGCTGACAACATTTATGCGGAGCCCTTGTTGGTGCTAGCTTGCGATGAAAGATAACCGGTCGTGAATGTGTTTTGTGGTATGAAACATTCTTGATGGTATGTTTTCTGTAATTAGTGTTTATGGACTTTATTAGAGTGTTAGCGAGGGCTATTACATGATGCACATAGCTGGGATATTCCTTTTATGAGTCACACTCCATTCATTGAGCAATGACTTTAATTCTGTTGGTTTACTGAGCGCTGGCACAATCAGTATAGCTGTATTTCTCAGGGGCGGTGTTTGACCAACAGGGCGAGGCACAGCTAATGGTGTTTTGGCTTTGTTGGCCAAGTTTCCAGGTATACACTGTATAATAATGGATAATGTCAGTGTATCGACTATGAGCCTGTCCTTTGTCTGATGCCTTGTCTCTTAGCTGAGTGCCTTGCATATCTGTCTCATACAGGTTAGCAGGGTACAATGTCTAATCAAATTGAAATGCCCTGATAGACACAGAAGTCATTACGGTAGTTCCGTACCATTGTCATTCAGGAAAATAACATTTTATTATATGAAATTAGAAAAGCTCCAGGTTTTTTTTTTGGTCCGGATCTGAGCAAAGGGTCTAAATTAAAGATGGTAGAGTTATTTTGATAATTTAATTGGATGCCCAATGGTTATTCAAATCAGCCATTACAAAGCATGGAAAGCATCTCAAGTGTGATACAGCATGGCCTACAGCAAGAAAATACAAACAAGAGAAATGCATATCTGTATATGCCTATATGTCTGTATTTTAAATTATGTTTTTTAGTATTGTCAACTTGGGTAGGTGCAGTTAAGCAAGCCATGACATGTAGAGGATGGAGCTTTCAGTACAATGCAATGGTTTTCAAAATGTCAAATTTGAATTTTCTTGGCATATTTCCTTGTTCTGACTGTAGTGTAAGTAAGGTCCAGGGGAAATTAAATAATTAGTGGAGCATACTCTAGTAATTATTACAGAAACATCATCAAATTACTCTCTAATAGGACAATAAGGGAGTTCTAATGAATAGAGCTTCTTAGGACACAGGGCAGTTGAATGGCATCATTATACCTGACCGATCAGTATAAATGAACATTGCCTTTATTCTAAATGTATGATTTTGTTTCAGTAAGTAGTATTTGCTGCTGAGTGTTTTTTAGATGTGTGCAGCGTAAACACTTTTTATATATTTTACAATACCGTTTAACTTTGTTACTTTTCTGCCAAAATATACTTGAATATACACACGTACCCCCACACACAAAGAGGTATTTTGAAATTGAATGGTACACTCTGTTTGTCTATTTTTAGCCAGTACATTAAACAATGAAAAGAAAATGATGACTTTGTATTCCACTGCACACACTACATCAATTTTGGGATAAAATTGTACTAAAAGGCTTCAGCTATTGCTATGGGTTATCCTAATTGTTTCCCTCTCTGTCTTCTGCTGCAGGTTCCTAAGGCTCAGCCAGTCGCCTTGATTACCAGTCCAGAGGACTCGCAGCATTATGAGGAGGCCAGACAGTGTGTGGAGGAGCTGGCCCTCTACCTCAAACCTCTCAGCAACACCAGAGGTAATTTGCACACATACATGCAATTTACTAGTTTGTTCTACATTTATTATGATCTGATGGACTCTTCTCGTGAGAACAGTTAAAACACAATGATGATGAAGGCATCATAAATTACACATCGTAGATTTGTCCGATAATTAAAATGTTTTACTTTCAGTATCAAGTATCAGTTGAAAGAATAATAAATACTAGTATGTGTATAACACTATGCTATGCATTTGTGGGGGAACACAAAAAGATATTAGAATGTGTAGCTTTGAAGAGTCTTCTGGTTCATCCTGAAGTTTCTGGTTTGAGTTGGAGTCTTGCCAGTTATTTGTTAAACAAGAAAGTAATTGAATATAGAAAAGCTACTTTTTCTGCTAATATAGTACAGAGACGTATAGCATGACTCATTCTTGTTAATTGCTGTTTAAAAGCGATTATAGTTACATTGTGGCGCCTCTTTGGACAGTAAATCATTGCACGTTTCATTAACACGATTCTTAAACAATCTGTTAAACAGAAGTTAAGGAAATGTTTTCACTGGGTGTGTTATGGCTCTGCTGATTACATGCAGCATTAAAGAAGTATACTTTTCAATGTTTTTGTTCAAACCATGACATTATTTAAAACTGAAATTATATTTTCAAAGAAAGAGGGTTAACCTATAATATTCAAAGGTCACAGGGATTTCCTTTGTATTGATTAATTTTTTAAAACGTATCCCCCATGAGAAAACTAGTACAATGGCTCTTAAAACTTTTGCAATATTGTTCACCTGAAGTAAACAGATAACAGGATATCCAAATAAAATGTTAACGATCCAAATTAGTTCTTTCAAATCCAGTTTGTTCAATTGTAGAATTGCATTAAAACTGCAGAAAATAGACTGTGAACACCAGGGGTTCAAATTGTAAGCAATTTCCTTTTTAAAGTTTAATAGATGAATATGATTGATTGATTTTATCGATTGGTAGAAATGGTGAATAATTGATTAACCATTTAAATCATGAAATTCATGATTACAAATTATTTCTCATTGAAACAAAATAAATGGGCCCCTTTCACAGCATAACCTGGGTCAATTAGGTACTGATGAAATAGTCCCACTCGGCCTGTCATAATTCAACATCATTTTGCATAGTAATTCTATTGAACCTACATGCTTTAGCTGGACCCATTTTTGTATCAACAAAGAGTTGTAGCCTACAAGAAACAAATCTTCTGACAACAGTCTTAAGCCTTTTTGATATAAGCATATCTATGTAATCCGTATTGAGTTGCAGTTTTTTAAATGTAAATCCATGTTGAGAAAAAATTATCAGATATGCAAGCAATGTTGTTGTGAGGGAGGAGTTGTAAAAGCGAAAGTTGCCATGTATTAGTTTTAGCTAGGTGTACCCAATAAACTGGCAACTAAGTGTATGTTCCCTTGGTTTACCAGTTTTCCTGTCTAATCTCTCACCAGGTGTGGGTCTGAGCAGCACGGCCCAGAGCATGCTGAGTCGACCCATGCAGAGGAAACTGGTAACTCTCGTCCATTGCCAGCTGGTGGAGGAGGAGGGCCGCGTTAGAGCCATGAGAGCTGCCCGCTCTCTGGGTGAGCGAACTGTCACCGAACTCATCTTGCAGCACCAGAATCCCCAGCAGCTCTCCTCCAATCTGTGGGCTGCAGTGCGTGCACGGGGATGTCAGTTTCTAGGCCCAGGTAGATAGTTTTCCATTATCTGCAAAGTGAGGCAAGCACATTCCAGTTTTGAAGACGCAATCCATATGTACTATGTAAATGTTGACTTTTTTTGCTGCTACTCATGGTTTTTATGTTGGTGTCTTTCCTCCCCCAGCCATGCAGGAGGAAGCTCTAAAATTGGTCCTTCTTGCTCTAGAGGACGGCTCTGCTCTGTCTAGAAAGGTGTTGGTTCTTTTTGTAGTCCAGAGGCTTGAGCCACGCTTCCCACAGGCCTCTAAAACTAGCATAGGCCATGTGGTACAGCTCCTCTACAGGGCCTCCTGCTTTAAGGTATGTGAACACTTAAGTTTGTGACAAATGTCATGTGGCTACTACAGAGCCCTTTACTTCAGTATTATTGCAACTCTGACCTTAATTTTTGCTTATTGAACACTGTTACCTGTTTAGTGTAGTTCCACTAGTGGACATTTTATATTGCCTGTCAGTCATCAAGAATTTGTGAAACGCATAAAAACACTCTCTCCAGGATAAGCCAAACAGGGGAAAAACTAACAAAATAATTAAACTTTCCCTTTCTGTCTCCTCTGTGGCTACCTAGGTCACCAAACGTGACGAAGACTCCTCCCTAATGCAGCTGAAAGAGGAGTTTCGTACCTATGAGGCTCTCCGGCGCGAGCATGACTCTCAGATAGTGCAGATTGCCATGGAGGGTGGGCTGCGCATCGCACCTGACCAGTGGTCTTCTCTGTTATATGGAGATCAATCTCACAAGTCACACATGCAGTCTATCATAGATAAGGTGTGTGAGAGAAGTGACTGTTATTTGGTCTGTATCCCATGTATTTGTTTCCACTTCATGGTACAGATTGACATGTTTCATAGATGATTTATGTGTACTGCTATACATTGCAGGTTCTTTAGCTCCTCATATCAAAGCATGAAATTCTGTCTGCCATAAACCCACCAAGCATTTACCCCCCCGGTTTTTTTTCTTTTCCCTGCTTCCGGCGTAGCTGCAGACCCCAGCGTCTTTTGCTCAGAGTGTCCAGGAGCTGACGATTGCGCTGCAGAGGACTGGAGACCCAGCGAACCTCAACAGGCTGCGGCCCCACCTGGAACTACTGGCCAACATTGATCCCAGTCCTGGTAAGAAACAAGCCAAATTCAGGAATCTTGCCTTTGTAGTTATGTATGGTGTAAGTCAATGACGTGTAGTGTCACAAGTTGGAATCCAAACAGTCACCTTTGCATCTTCTCAACCCTCTGTCATGTCTGTCCTACTATTCCAGTATATCTTGTCTAATTGGTTGGCTTTAAACAAGCAGCGGGGTTGCCATAATAAGTTGCGAAATGTCTTGGCCAGAGCCTAGCTGTTGCACTACAGTTTAACTAACCCTCAAAAATAGTTTTTAACTATTTTAGGGGCCGGCCCTTCCAAATATAATTTGTGTATTTATGTATTCCAAAGGTCTGCATGGAAATGTAGTTTAGAAGTGTGCCTCGATTGAAACATCTTGAAAAATAGGTAATCCGTATGCTTTCCTTAATCAGAAGTAAGATTTTCACTCTCGCATGTTGTTTTTTAATGTTTGACCACTAGATGTAAATTCAAACACCAAAGTTCCCAAACTTAACTGTCCTTCAGTTGAAAGGTTGGTTTAAGCCCTCATGACAGCATAAAGTCAACCAGCTAAGGGGCTTTGAGCAAGGCACTTTATTCATTCCAACTACTGAATCACTGTTTGGTAACTGACCTCCCAGTGGAGGAGGCCGTTTGTTGTTTGTGCTGGTGCTGCTAGTTGTTGCTCCTTGGGGCACAGCCCACACATACATCACCTCTGAGACAAATAAGTACCATCAATTTAAAACAGTTTTTCTTGTATCTCCAGATGCCCCCCCTCCCACATGGGAGCAGCTCGAGAAAGGGTTGGTAGCAGTGAAAACAGTGGTGCATGGCTTGGTGGACTTCATCCAGAACCACAGCAAGAAAGGAGCTGACCCTCAACAGGTCAGTCTATTCATGGGACCCTGAAAAGAGCTCCACCCCATCCCTTGTATGTTGCTTAATTAATCCAGGCTACACCCATGGGAGATTATAGTCCAACCACCACCACCATTGAAACATCTATATCACCACTATTGAGTGTTCGGCCCAGTTTGTTGTTGTGCTACATCCGTAAATAGGGTTTAATCTTGATGACACAAAATGTTGTGTCCTCTGATGCAATAATTATTGGTGTCTATCTTTAGCCTCCGCAGCACAGCAAGTACAAGACATACATGTGTCGTGACATGAAACAGAAGGGAGGCTGTCCTCGTGGAGCCAGCTGCACCTTTGCTCACTCTCAGGAAGAACTGGAGAAGTGAGTCTAACAAATATCAACATGTAGCAATGTTTACATGTATATTCCACTTTAAATGAAGCGTTTCTCATACATCTTGTACTGCGTTTTATGTTGAGGTATCGTAAGATGAATAAGCGTCTGGCAGCTCGTCTCCCTGGCTCAGGAGGGCTCATGCCAGATGACGGCCTTCCTCTTGATGTAGCAGTGACCCGGAAGCCTTCACCCCTCACCAATGGCAGTGGTGCACCGCCTTTGCTCATTGCCCGTGGCACAGACACAGGCCCATATGAACTGTTGCGTAAACCTATGAAGATGGATGGAGGGAGTCCCAATGCCCCAGGATCACCACCTGATATGTGAGTATAGCAAATTATATTACTTGGTAGCCAAAGAACAGCCAAGCATGTGCCATGAAGTCTGCAGATTTTTCTTCTGATGGACACTGGCTTTTCTCTAGTTTAATGGTTCAGGCTGTTGAATGAAATGACCTGGGAGGTATTTAGCAGAACAGGGTTGATACATCCTGAAATTTAGTTGGAACCTTTTAAATATTTTAGTTATGAAACTGAACTCTTAAGAAATTTTATAATTGCGTTCTCATAAATGAAGTAAAATTGAGACTCCTAATATTAAAGTTGATCAGATTTGAAAGTATACCCTAGTGTTAATGTTTTCTTATAGTAAAAACGTTTTTACCCCTCATTCTTTTTTTTTGTTAGTGACTTAATCTATTGACCATGAGTGCTGGTGTTGCTTAGTACTGCATTAATCAATACTGGAATGTGTATGCACATTCAATTAGCATTTCTTTCTGTCAAATTCCACTGAAATAACTCATTTGCATTATTGTCTGTAACTGTTAGCTGTCAACAACTCTACCAAGTGCAGTGTCGAGTCATAGTATAGAGTCTGTGTGGTTCAAACCTGTCTGGCTAATAGACCTCCACCAGGTATAGTCTTTAGTTGAAGTGGAAGCCTGCAGACTCTTGGCACATATTTGTTAATTGACATACTTGTTTGTGGTTTATTGACTATCAGCTGGTAATGTTTCTTTTATCTGACATTTATTCATGTAGCCTGGACCCTGGTCCCAAACCCGGTATGGCTCTGCCACCTCATTCCATGGCGCACCCAAGGATGCCAGTGGATCATCACTCTGGGGTGAAGCACATGCCTGTGGTACCCAGAGGTTCGCCAGTATACCCCCAGCCACAGCTCCCTGAGATGTGTTATGACACTCGCCCACCTCCCTCTGCTTCTCAGTATGAGCCCCAACAATACCCCACAGGTAAGGGTCAAGTAAACTGAAAAATGCATAGTGCGCTTCTGTGTGTGTGACTGATGAAAATTTGCCATCTTTTTTACTTTATACTTAGAAATAATTTTCGGAATGGGACGTTAATAATAGTCTGCCATTTATTTGTCAGGGTACCCCTACCAACAGCCACCACAGTATGTTCCCCGGGATTACATGCGTAATCCTCCTCCACCCAGTGAGTCAGGACCCACTTACCAGGATCACCACCCTGGCTATGGCCCTCCAGAGCGCCCCTATCAGGCCCCTCACTCTGGTCCACCCTTCTCCTACCCTCACCCTCCACACCATGACCGAGGTCGCCACGGGACCTACACTGGCCCACCACCTCCCCCACAGCCTTACCCATCTCAAAGGGATGCCCTGGTCAGAATGAGTCCTGCGCCTCTTGATGTTCCCCCGCCATCAGCAGGACAGGCTAACTCACTTTACCACCAGGAGCCCAGTGCCCGGGATAGATACCCTCCAGATGGCTACTATCCACCAGGTGCCCAGCCTCCACCCATGAGGGCATATGTCAGGGTGAGTCTGTCTGGATTGTTCTTAATTTCAGCTCTTTGCCTTTAACTATAGTTACAAACAGTCAAATAAACCCAAGGAGTTGAGCATCAATTTCTCTGTGTGTGTATCAGGGGCCATCATATAGTGGCTCACAGCCCAGCCTGGACTACCTGCACCGACGTCGGCAGGAGCTGTTATCCCAGCTGGAGGAAAGGAAGATCGTCTCCCCTCTACCATTTTCTCATCCCTTCCCTAGTGACTACCCTCCAGAGGTTAGCACTATGTGAATTTCATACATCTCTGAGACTGGTTCAAATTGTACACAGACATTAGAGTGTAAGATTTGATACATTTAAATGTAAGATTAAAGAACTGTAAATGACATTGTGGTACAATGTGTCTGCAGTATGGCGAGGAGAGCTCCAAAACCATGATGAAATGCAGAGAGCCTGACTATGCCGGGCAATACTCTCCCTGGTCTTGTGAAACCATTGGCTCCTACATTGGCACAAAGGACGCCAAACCCAAAGATGTTATGGTTGCTGGTACCATGGAGATGATGGTGAGTACAGATGGACAACTGTTACTCTAACAATGTTAGTTTCCCATTAGGTGTGGGGAAAAGGATGCATTGCGATTCTGTCTTGAATGATTCAGTGTTGATGCACAAAACTCGAAGGGGAGTTTAACAATGTAACAAGCTTAATGGCTGAATGATTGAGGAGATGTTAATCAGTGCAAGCTATTCTGGTATTTGATCTTGTTTGTTTGACCAAGTGTAATTAACCAGCCCTGACAAGTAAACATTTTGTTCTGTCAAACACATCTTTACACTCTTTATTCTATGGACAAAAACAATGTTTGTTTAACTACAGTGTTTCGAGTGACAAGTAAATGACGGAACATGTTGCCCCCTCAGCCTCTTCCTCAGATCTCTCCATATCATAACCTCTCCTCTCGATTCCCTTCTCTCTCTCCGTCTGTCTGTTAGAATGTAGAGGCTAAGGGTCTGAGGGAACCATCGCTGGAGGCACCTCGGAGGGGTGCAGAAGTCAAGGATGATGACCCTATTATCCCATTTGGCCCCCAGCCCACTGTATCACGCTTTGGTGCCATCTCCCGCACCCCAAAGATGGGCTACCAGACCACCGGCCCTGTGCAGGCTATGGTCTCCACTCCCCAGAATCCAAACGCTAAACATATGGCCATGTCAGGTAAGAAACCACGTGCTAAACAACCTATTAATGACTGATAAGCACTGTTAAATATCGGCATCATTTCTGAAACTCGGTTGGTTCAGAGGTAATTGTCCCAAATATAATTTGCTTTTCTGCCAATGGTGTATATTAGTAAGATTTTGAATTTGAAGCATTGGTCTTATACTATAATTAGTATGCCCATGTAGAGCAGGACACTATTTATTAGGGATGGGCAGTCATTAATTTTGTTGTATCTGAGCTCCTTAAAATGTTCATATCGAGAGATTGATCTTCTCTTCTCACATCAAAATGCACAACTTAGGTTTTATCCAAATCTATAACAGCAAAACATCTTTAATACTTGAGACTAAAGCATACATAAAGTAAAGACATATCAAAATGATTCAAACAAAAAAGATTTAATTTAATTGGATGTATATAAGTAGAACTTTTAATTTTATAATTATATAATTTTTGTGTATTTTGCAAAAATCACAGCCTATCGAGACTGATATAATGCTACTAACACTGATCACGCCTACCTCTTAAACTGAATTTTTTCAACATGATCATTTTTTTATTTGTGTTTAATCATTACAGTTTGTCCTGACAACATTTCTGACAATTTTACCACCTCGCCTACAGCAGAATACACATATGGAAGGCATGTAGAATGGGGTGTAGCTTCATACCCCTCCCACCAGGCTGCCTCCTCTTCTCAGGGACACTTTAGTGAACGGTGAGGACTGCATTTGCTTTTCTTGTCATATTTTTAATATTCACATGATGATAATGCTAATTATACTTTTAGGAAAATATCAAATACGTGTGTGAAATTTCTATTTCACAGCCTACCTATAGCAGACAGAGAACAGTTAAAGATTGAGATTGAGCTGCAGCAGGTCACCCAGCAGATCACCCAGCAGACCCAGATGCGAAGCATAGAGGTGTGTATGCTCACTAACTAACAAAACGACCTACAAAGGTCTGAAAAGTACAGAAATTGATTTGATGAATTCCACATTTTGAAATACTTAAGTGTAAATAAATGTTTTAATTCCAGACAAGATCGGTTCATATTTTATTTATTTAATGAATTTGAATTTTTATTTAGTATGTATTTAATTTCCTATGATTTAATATGGTGGTGGAAAATATATCAAAATATAGTCAAAACTGACAAATCTAGTATATAAAAAAAACAAACAATTTTTCCATTTTGTGCTGTGTTTCTTCTAATTAATTCCAGAAATTTCCAAATTGCACACTCATCCTTTTCACTTCCTGTCTCACTTCCTGTCTCACTATGAAAGGCTGCCAGTAACTCTCTACTACTGCAGAGGGAGACCAGTGCATTGGGGGGCCAGCCCATGCAGTCCAGTCAGAGCCAGGTAGCAGCAGCCCAGCAACAGCCCAAGTGGCCAGCTGGGGGAGCAAGTTCCACAGCTGTCTCCAGTGAACAGCTAAGCCTTGAGCTCCACCAGGTGGAGCGAGAGATCGGCAAGAGGACCCGTGAGATGGCTTTGGTGAGGGGGGCTATTGGGCGAGAAGGGATGTAACAAACTAACCATGTAGGCTGAGAGAAGATAGGATGAGGGGGGGATTATTGATGTGTTGACTGAAGGAGGGGACTACGACAAACAAAATGGATATTTCATCATGTGTTGTAACACTTTAAGAATTCCTTTAGCTTCTCCTTGTAGAAGCTGTGTTATACCACCATACGTTACACGCATATTACGGTACTTTTTAACACCAGGACGAGTGCATGCATGATTGGGCATGACTCAAGTCTTTAAAGATAATGGCTGATAAGAGTTCAGTTGAAACAGATAAATACAGCATTTTGCCAA
Source organism: Gadopsis marmoratus (assembly GCA_036023855.1). NCBI lineage: Eukaryota > Metazoa > Chordata > Actinopteri > Centrarchiformes > Percichthyidae > Gadopsis > Gadopsis marmoratus. The sequence continues at coordinate 31,496 of JAVQJF010103694.1, forward strand.
AAACGGGACTGGATTTTTTCCAGCAACTAAGTATGTTTTGTCCACCTCAAAACCAGGAAAACCAAGTAGCCCATGATGTTCAGCAGTACAAGATGAAACCTGCAGAGAATGGACAACCAGAGCACAAGACTCAGCTGGAAGGGTGGGTACACACATACTTGAACGTGAATATATGTATATACCTAGAAGATGCATGTATGCCATTATTGGCCTGACTTCTTCCCAATATTCCTTGTTCTCACTTAAATCTTTGTCTTTAATTCAGCGAGGTGCCAAACGGCTCCAGCAGTCTGCAAGAAAGTGCAGTGGGCGGGTCCATGCTGTCACTGACCAATAAGACGTCTGCGTTGAGCCTGTGCTCTGATCCAGGTGCCACTGGTTCAGAGATGCAGAAGAATGGCGTCGTCCATTCCTGCTCTTAGGCAGTACACACTTACACACCCACACATACACACACGCACACACTCAAGATGCTCAATTGAAAAGCATGCACAGGCACACATACACCCATTCTATTTAGAAGATGAGCAGTATCTGCCGTGATATGAATTTTCTTTCTTTTTGTTCTGTGAATGAGCTTTTTTAAATGATTTTCCTTGCCTGGAAACCAGAGCATATGATAACATTTCTCTCTGTGTTAATTTTTTTCTTCTTCTTTTTTTGTACCGGATTATAAATTAACATGACTCACAATAGATATATCAGGAAGGGAAAATGGTGGTGATGGTGACAGTGGTATTTCATTCAAAAAGGATGGGCGTATTCCATTCTTGAGGAACACAGAAACATAGTCATGTATTTGATTGATCCGCCCCATGTAAGATTATTGGTTTTGTTGCACCAGCATGTACAGTATGTAGATGAACGTTTAGATATGGAAAACCAGATTAACAAGCACTATCGCATAACATGCACTCTTGAGGAACTTCTCCTGCTGCAGTCTATGAAGGTATTGTAGGAAACTGTAGAATTGTGTCGCTTGGTACTCACCCCTAGAATCGTAAAAAAACAAAACAAAACAAAAGTGGTTGCCCAGTTCTAGATGGTCTGAGGAGGGAAAAGCAGTATAATATCCCACCAGTTTTCAGCTGAAATGGAGATGCAAGTTGTTTTAGAAATCACTTTTGCACCACACAGACGTCCTTACCTGCCACAAGAAGTATGATTTTATTAGTGCATTTTATGAACACATCATATGTCTGTTTCATTCTTGAAAGCAGTATAATATATATTTAATTGAAGCATTCTGTTTTAAAGATTGCAAACGAGTCTTTTTGATAATGAGCTTTCCACATGTTTTCTATGGGGGAATCTACGATGTGCTTCTCTTGGTTGTGGTGTGACCTGATGTGGTTTGGTTGCAATGCCTTTCGCCTGTGCGCCACAGGGCTGCGTTTAATCCTAGCTGATTATGTCAGGAAACCTTTAACGGCGTGCTCAAAAATTTGTTGTTTTTTTGGGGGGTGTATGTGCATAATCAGGCTGGGAGAAAGTACATCTTTCCGCCTCAGGAATCGGGCGAATGAGCGTACATTTGACTTCATAACATCAGGGTAAATAAGGATTTCCCTCCTCAGAGCTTCTCATCTGGCCACACAAAAAGCCTCCCCATTGGGATTATCTTGTCATTTGTTCTCCTAACTTCTATGAAGTTGCCTTCCCTTGTGTTTTTTTTTTTTTTTTGTTTTTGTTTTGTTAAATTTTGTTTTCTTTTTTCATGCTTTACATTAACGATTTGGGGGTGAGGCTTATGGAGTGAAGGCTTTAGAGTTTAGTTAAGCGCATGTCCTCCTCTCTGTCATGAAATGGCTGAATTCCAAGAAAAGCCCAGACGTCTCATTTGTACTCTTGGAAAGATAACTGTTGTGGCGATTTTAGCGACACACCAGTTGGTTACTGAGGGGTAAACTAAATAAACTTTCAAAAATAGCTGTCCGCTAATAGCACATTTGATGAGTTCATTTATATGGCGTATGGTGGGTATATTGAAGCATCTTCATTGGAGAGTAGTACAGTATGCCAGTAGTATATATTTTATTTTTGCACCTTGCTGTCATAATCACCACCATTACCACTATTATTGCTCTTTCTCCATCATGCAAATTGTTTACTGCTGATGCTCAACATGGAGCTCTTTGCCTTTTGTAAACAATTAGCATGATTGGCTACAGTTTTACAGCTCTGTTGAGAGCGAGTGAGTCCTTGTTTGAACGGTCCAACGATGGAGGGGACGCTCTGGGTCGAGTCGTTTTAGTTTAACGTCGAGCCTTCGCTTTGGTCAGACGAGGGGTCATGAGAAACTGACAGTTTGATGAATCCCTGATAACAGTTGAGTAAGGTAAATAAAGACACAAATGTGTTTGTGTCCCACATCATCATCTGGGTTGTTTGATGGGCATATCTTCCAATTAGTCAGCGCCATGATAGTGGATGTTTGGGTATCTTTTTTTTTTCTCAATGTTTCCTATCACAGTTAAAGCCTCTGGCTGCTCCTCGCTACATTTATTGTTTAGGTACACAGCTCACTTATACATATGAGTATGTATACATACATTAATATACTAACGCACTATTAATGTGCCACCTCTTATTTTACTCGCTCAGCATTTATATTAAATGATCTCTACTTAGAATCAGCAACGATGTTTTGTTTTTTTATGTGGTTTGATTTGTTTTCTGTCCACTGGTTGCCAACACAGACTTTATCCTTTCCCAGACGAAGGACTTCTGTGCGCATTGATGTGTGTTCACTTAATCTTTTGTGTTCAAACAAAGATGTTCTTTATAGACTATGCTTCCGAAGAAGACAAAACTCTGTAACTTTGGAAAATGTATGGAGACGTTTTGTGTGTGCTAGATTGTATTGTAGAATATGTACCCTAAGTTTTTTTCTTCCCTCAAAAGTGTGCTGTACTGGGTGATAGTGTTGAGGTATTAGAAAAGTGTTGGGTTTTTTTTCCCCACCCCAAGAGGATATTCAGGAAGTCTCTGATGAAAGGTTGGCCTTAAATCCTCCTGCAACGCTCCTTTACCATGTCTTGTTTTAGGAGCATGAGGTGATCTCAAAAATAGTTATTAACACTGAATTGGCATGACTTAGAGTCATACAGATGGACTCTAGTGGACCCCCCCCCCCTCCCCACACACCTTTTCTTTTTTAAATGTCGTACAAAACCGCAATAATGCAAATCTCAACATTTGAAGCAAAATGTCTATTGTCTTGATTATTTTTTAAGGAAATGTTGTTGACTTAGCTGGGTTTGTAGTTTTTCTTTCTCGTTTTTCGTTTCTGCAATAGTTGAGTGAATTTATTGACCTGCAAGTCTTACAGTCTTTAATGCATCATCTGACCTGATGGGTAGTCAACAGCTATAGGAGTATCTGAGTGACATGCACACAATGTTGTTTTGCTCTTCTTTGACAACTATTTACAAGACATTGGCCTACCAACTTAATTCTGCTGTTATTATTCCACGAATTGGCAACATTTAATGGTGTTAATTCAATGTGTTTCTCACTCTTCAAAGTCAACCAAAACTATCACATTGCTGACTCTACCTGATGGATCCCTGCAGGGCCTAAAATGCCTTTAGCTTAGCAGAACTGACATACAATGACGTATGGGGTGGTTTACTATATAGTAAATAGCAAAGATGTTTATTTCAATCTTTTGTTTCTGAGTGGAACTGCTGCCTCTGCCCCTCATTTACATAACCAGTTAACCCCTCCACTCCCACCCTTGACCACTGAACTCTGTTACTACTGTTTGAGGCTCACATTTTATTCCCTGACTTTCTGGGGAAATTCACAAATGGCTATTTTATATGATTACTCCCTTGTAAAATATCTCTTAAATTAAGGTACAGGTTTGATTTCAGCAAGAATAAAAAGTTTTTATATGTATATTATACTCCATTAAGGAATGTCTAGAATTATCTTCCTCCAATGTGGATGTAGCCATTATTACGCCATTTTATGACTTTGTAAGAGAATTCACTGTGTGAAAATTGGTTTGCATTTTTGTATAATACAATCTGCTTTTTTTTTTCGTTTGATACGAGAGGGAGGTCAAACTGGAAGTTTGAAGAAAGAAAAAAAATGAACCTGTGAAATTGAGAAAAAACAAAGTGTAACTTATGTACAACAGTGATTCTAAGCTGAGGGGGAAAGATTAAATGATATTGCTAACTCTGAATGTTTGTGTCATTGATTTTATTCAGTTCAACAAGTTAAAGAGCAACGTAAACAGACTACGTTTTCAACCAGAAGAGGTCACTGCTTTCCTGTCAACAAAACGTAACTGCCGATAAAGTCTTCTAGGTAATGACTGAGCAAGACTTCTGATCCGGTGTTGAAATTACATTAGGCATTTATTCATGCCATTAGCAGAATTATCATTTGTTAACATAGGTTTTTTTCATGCCTGTCCTAAACCTGCTGATCAGTTTGTTTTCCGTAGGCGTGTCTGTTGAGACCTGCCTTACCTTGAGGGTGAGGCGCTTCCCAAATCATACTGTGCTGCTGGACATCTATGTGCACTCTTTAGAAGCTTCCTAGGCTTTAATTACACATGTGGAGGTTTGGCCTTAGTCTAAAGTATCACCCGTTGAACCTAATCTAATCTCCAGCCCTGTCCAAGAAACGCACAGATCATTTGAGTCACAATTATATTATTATATTTCAAGACTTTGGTAAGAGATATTAGGTGACGGATCCAAACACGGTTAAAACAGTCTAAAAACCAAAAGGTAATGTTTTGTCGTATGTCTTTCAATGACAAAAAAGCAGCAAATATGCCTTGTTACTCCACATTCGTTGGATCCCAGGACACGTGTCTCCCATCATGCAACTTGTTTATGGCCTCCATGTCTTCCTCCTCCAGCTGTAATTCAAACACCTAAAAGAGTGTGATGATGAGGAAGAAAAGGCCGAGGTGGTGTTAAAAAAAATCAGTACGATATCGCTTAGAAGTTGGAAAGATAATTAAAAAGTCCAATTTCAGAACTGTTCTGTTTTCTTTACAACTCACCTGATAGTTTTCTACTACACGCTCCTTTTTGGTTGACTTTGGTATTGTAATGGCTCCATTCTAAGAGGAAAACAAGAATGAATAACACTGGTGACCTAAAGGGTTTATTTTTTTGATTAAGGTGTGGTGCCTGTTTTTTGTACAAATATATTTTATTTGACTCCTCTTAACTGATATTCATAATCAGAGTGTAAACACTGCAACCGCGTCTAAACCTGATTTGGCAAACTGAAATATTAGCACACTGCAAATATACCGATACTGCTTTCTTCCTGCCATTACAATTCCCATTCATTTTCATTTATATTACCTGAATGCTCCAGCGGATGCAGATCTGAGCAGGTGTACATCCATACTTCTCTGCCAGCTGGATAATGGTGGGGTTGCTAAGGGCTTGACCCTTGGCCAGAGGGCAGTACCCCTGAAATGCGATGCCCTCCTGCCGGCAGTACTCCATCAGCTTAATGGGCTGCTGGAATGGATGGTACTCCACCTGATGGTAGATGACACTAGTAGTTTATAAAACAATGCTTGTAATCGCAGTTGTTCTGGTTGAGACTCATGAGACCCAAATTCTCTCATAACCAAGTCTCTCCCCTTTCAGACAAAGAGTTATGTATCATGTAAAGGAAAACCATTTTTGTCCTGCTATTGCTTTGTGACATACTTACTTGATTAATATGTGGCACAATAGTACAGTCCTGCTTTAACTGTTCCAAGTGATGAATCATAAAGTTGCTAACCCCGATAGCGCGACACAACCCTGTAGGATCAAAGATGTTTAAAAGAAGAGTGTAATGTGTTACATGTACAGCATGTTGATTTGTGACCTAATCATTTCACAGGTTGATGAGGACAATAATGTCCTGATACAATTAAAACTGACATTTGCACCAACCCTGGTATATAAATCCATTTCTAATCTACAGTATATGCTATTAAGTTGTATTTTATTGTATCTTTACCCTCTTTGTGAAGTTCTTCCAAAGCTCTCCAGGCCTCAGCTCTCAGTTCTCTGTTGGAGCGACCAGGCTGCATCGAGTCAGGCCAGTGCAACATGTAGATGTCTGAAATGGACAAAAAATGTGTTGATCAAGGAGGCGGCAATAAATAGAAACATAATGGTAATATAAAAATGTCCTTCAAATGGTACATACCAAGATATTCCACCCCCATCTGGGAGCAGGATTTCTGAAAGGCCTTCTTGGCAGTTTCATATCCGTAGTCCTCTGGCCAGAGTTTATTTGTGAGCCACAGGTCCCCCCTGGGTACCCCACTGTCTCTGATAGCTTCAGACAGCTGTACCTCAAAGCCGTTATACTTTGACGTGTCAATGAGGCGTATGCCACAATCACGGAGTGCATACAGAACTGTATCTTGAGAGAATCCTCCAACTTGGGATGTGCCTTACAGGGAGGAAACAGCACATTTGGACCATGTTATGCTTTGCACCTACTGCATCCTGCAAAGTCAGGAGAGGGGGACATGTATGTTGCACAGTCCACATTTATTTCAATGGAACACACATCTGGCTCATTACATTTCTATTTACAGACTTGTACTATACTGATAATGTTTTAGAGAAACTTAAAAATATCAAGATGATTCTTACCCATTCCAAGTATTGGCATTTGCACCCCATTTGAAAGTTTCACTGTGGGACAAGTCCAGGTTTGTGCAGAAGACATGGTTCCTCGGATGACTGAAGCAATGTGGCCAAATGTGCACAAACAGGTCTCCTAACAAGAGTGTTTCTTGTGAGGCGATTCTGCCAGGAGCTTTCTTCCTCATAGCCATTTTCATATTTGGCCCCACCCACCTTAAATTCACATGATTATGATAAGTTGATAAGTGCCAACTGACTTTCAGTGCAGTGGTCTGGTCATAAACTGTCTGATCCAGAAAATCCTGTGCAGTAAGAGCTCACTGGGGTGTGGTGGACCATGGTTAAACATTGGTGGTGATTCCACTGATACACGTTGTTTTCTGGGTCTGGGTTTATTTTGTGTAAATATTTGATATAAACATATTTTCTTTATAGTTTGCAGGTAACACAGTGACTCAAAATCATCTGTTTGTTTTATATCAATAATTTTATTAAAACTAACTTTACAATAGCTTCAGGTAAATGTAACCCAATGAGTCAAATCAATACCAAAATGTCTTTAGAGCAAGTATCTTTACACGTTTGTGCTTTCTCTACATCAGTGAAAACACTTTTGTTAAAAGTTCGGAATTTTTCTCAATGGTTTTTGCGTCAGTGAATCACAACCTTTGGAAAAACTGTGGCCAGGATACATGAAGATGGGGGAGCGGTGGTCCAACCAGTACAGCCCCTCCAGTTCTCCTGGAAAATGACAAGCTGGGCTTGTAAAGGGAGTTCCACTTGCAACATGTCCAGTATTATCATGTATTTGAACATGATAATACGTGAAAAGTAATTCTACCTAGATGGTTAATTTTGAATAAGTCATTGGAACGTCCACATGCGCAGTGTGAACATGGTAGTGGTTTGTTTGAATCGGGGATGGAAACATCATGGCAGAAGCGGAGCAAGAGTTAAGGGGCAGTGTCCAACACGTTGCTCGGTATGTGGAGGAACATTTCAAACCAGACTGTGTTTTGAGGATGGTGGACAATGTCATGGAGAGTCTTGGGCAAATGTCTGCGCTGACTGGCACAAACACTGATAGACCTGACATCCATTGCCACTGTTGCAGATTATGGCATGTAGAGGGGGAAAAAAGGGTCTCCTCAGCAAACTAGAAATACACCTCTCAATGCAGATGACCAGATAATGGCAATGGCTCACACATTAGGACGCAAATCATTTTCTTCCTTCCCCGATTCAAACACTAGCATGTATATACTGCACGTGCACATATTTGTGTCTTTTCTTCTTCATTGGCAGTTGTCACCCAGTTGTCTACTTCCTGTTGTCCATGTTAAAAAGCTCCCACCAATGTGTGAATGAATCGATTACGCAGCCTGGACAGGAAAGCCCGTCCAAAGCCAGTTCTTCTTCTTTGAGTTTTGTGGCGGTTTAAGGCATCCAGCTTTTGGTGCATTACCGCCACCTTCTGCTCCGGAGTGTGGACCAGACAGTAGGCATACTATCTATTCAGTTGATGGACAGCTGGGAACTTCAAGGAGACGAGCAAAAGGAAAGAATAATTTTTTGTCTTTATATATCCACGTTTATTTACTCTTTTATTTCTCTTCACATTTCCGGCTTTATTGCCGACACAGACTTTGCCGTGTGTGCAGGATGGACTTGTAGTGTGGTTTTACTGTCGTTAGCATCTCTGGGTACGGTGGAGATGTGCCTCCAATGGAAAAATCACACAACGTGACATTTAAGCCTATGGTGTTCAGCCCAACAAAGATGGCGTCGCTTTCCAACCGGTACGAAAAACGAAGCACCAGTGACTGAAAACGTATTAACACCACTTGTGCCGTAGATATGTAAAACACACACACAGACTCAAAAACACCTACATTGTCAAGTCCTTGGCAAATTGCAGGTATTCCTACAATACAGCTGTTTACTGATTAGCTGTGACCGCCTCTCGGCTACGTTGGCTTGTCGAATCTCTTCGCTTTCAGGCTCTTTGGTTAGAGTCCGCTAACATGGCGACCATGTGACGAACACTGGTTGTTTGCAGTGCCAACAAAATGAGGTGAGTTTTGAGTTATGGAAAGAGGGTAAAACACGTCTGCTGTGCTAAATGCAAAGACGTATATATCTCTATCATACGGCAGATCGGCAAACTCAAAAGTGTGACGTTATATAAAAACGAAATACTGGCCGATATGTTCACACGCGTTGTGTAGATGTGCGACAACAAACACGCAGTGTCTGCGCACGCTAGTGTCAACATTTAACTGGGTTTGCTTTCAGAACAAATTCAGTTCGTGCAAACGTCTTGCATTGCCCAGCAGCTGACGCCACGGGGCGTTAATCAACAAACGTTTCCAACACTAGTTCTGTGCACCAGGCCATTGTCATTGTTACACGTCCTGGCGGATCCGCTGTGTTCAGACAGCGTCACGTGGGGAAAAGGGAACGCGCACGTTATCGTTGCGCAATGCGCGGCCACGTCGAACGCCTTGCCGTCTGCGGCGACTCGTTCTTACTAGTTCGTGTCAAAGAGTAGTTCGGCGATCGATACGCTCACGAACGACACATTGCCACAGTGAAAGTGTTGCCATAATATTAGGTTAGTTGAGTGTGAAGCCATGCGTCTTTGTCTTATAGCGTTGTTTAATATAGCCTAAGTGGCATTTTTTTATTTTTTTTAAATTATTATTATTATCATCTCAGCTTTTTAAAAAGCTATCTCAGATGGGAGGGCCAAAACCTGGAGTAGATTGTAATGGGATGTCCTTTATCCGTGTAACTCCTATGATGCAGGGTCCCCAGTAGCTGCATGGGGCTCCGGCCAACCTACTTGCTTTGGCCAATCCTGCTGTTACTCCTGTTTGGTGCAGCCTTGGTAACGCTGCTGCCCCCTGCTGAGGACCACGGAGGCGTCGGTGTCCTGGGAGTGCTGCGCCGGGCAACGTCTCAAAAGGAGAAACCTTTACAGGGCCGCCATGGCGACAGCACAGAGGAGGAGCAGAGGTTTACCATCATCATCCAAACTTACAACCGCACAGACATTTTGCTCAAACTCCTAAACCATTACCAGGCAGTGCCCCACCTACAGCGGATTCTCATAGTCTGGAACAACGTTGGGGCGCAGACGCCCCTGAAGTTATGGAACTCTGTGGGGCCTCATCCAGTCCCCGTGGTGTTCAAGGAGCAGACTAGCAATCAAATGCGCAACAGACTACAACCATTCCCTGAGATCGATACTGATGGTCAGTATATCCGTCAGCTTGCATGTTGTACTGTAAACGTCTGTTTGCATCTTTTTCAGCGTTTTCTTTCAGTGGTGTTTGATTTTTTTTTCTTTTTTCTTTGCTTTCATCCTTAGCTATGCTGATGCTGGATGACGACACCCTGGTCAGTGTTCCTGACATCAGTTTTGCTTTCTCTGTCTGGAAGGTAATAAGCTTCAGGGACAACGTAGATGAGTGATTAACATTCTGTATCTAAATTTAATTTGGTTTGCCTTGACAACTATGTAAATATAAAAGTCCATCAGCATTTAGCTGCACCGTATGTAATGCGACTGACATACACAGGCACAGAAGTTGTTTTATTCTTGGGTCCACAGCAATTTCCAGACCAGATTGTCGGGTTCGTCCCACGGAAACATGTGTCGACACCAGGAGGAGTGTACAGTTATGGCAGCTTTGAACTGCAGGACCCAGAAACAGCTGGAGGTGACAAGTAAGTTGTGCTTTTCTTTTGTCATACTTTTGTGAAGCTTCACGTGAAGTGCATATTATTGGCCGCTTGTTTGGTTTGGTCTTACTTCCACGTGAAAGGCTGTTTTTTTTTTTTTTTTAAATACTCTTATTTTGATCCACTCACTGCAGATACTCCATGGTGTTAATTGGTGCTGCGTTCTTCCATCGCCGCTACTTGCAGCTCTTCCAGGACCAACCTCAAGCAGTGCATGCCCTAGTGGATGAAACACAGAATTGTGACGATATTGCCACAAACTTTGTCGTAGCCTTGTATTTGAGGAAACAGTCAAAGTCTATAGGGAGCATTAACAAACCGTCTGGGATCTTTGTCAAACCTGTAGACCTCCGCAACCTGGAAAAGGATGCCAGCAGTGGGTACCAGGGTATGTGGCATCGTCCTGAACACCTTCTTCAGAGATCCTACTGTCTGAACAAGCTGACACAGATCTATGGCTTCATGCCGCTCTGCTTCTCCAACCTCATGGTCTCTCAATTTGGCTTCCCCAGCTATGCCAACCACAAGAGTAGAGGCTGAGGAGCTGCCACATTGCTGACTGTTGACTTTGATTAATAACACGTCACCAGTCAGGATTAGGTCCATCACCTGATGTACAGCTGAAATTCATGTGATCTGTGGCTGGAAACCATCATTTCCCTATTACGTGTGTTCAGAAATGTGAATGCAAGCAAACATTTACAGCTAAAGACGTGTACGCTGGTGTGTAGAAAGTCTATTTCAAATGTCACAGACACAATATTTTGCAATGAATGTAGTGCATGGCAGTGTTTCAGCAAATGGCTTTCAGAAGAATATTTAGCTTCATTAGAATCTTTTTTGTATTTGCCGATACCGAGCAGTTTCACTGTGGCATCAGCAGGACTATGATGGACTTTCTTCCTTTGGACCACAGCAAGGATTGTTAATGAGCTTTCAATGCATAGCCAAGTCTGATGAAACGTCCATATTTGATAAGATAATCTGTATGTTGTTGCCAAAGCTGGATGTTTTGCATGTACAACTCTTTCACATTTTTGCCTTTTTTTTTTTTTACTACATTTTCAATTGTCTATGGAACGCGTTACCTTTGTGGTGAGCTTGTGTATGGCCCCAACACATTTAAAATGAAGGTTAGAAGATCGAGGTCTTCTTCAGTAACGTTTGGCCAAAAAAGAATCCCAAAGTGTGAGTTAAAGTAGAATTATTACAAGTATTATGTACCTTTTATCATAGTCTTTATGTACAGTACTATGCATGCTCAGGCAATCTTTTGTTTTTCCTGTGTGTACATACAGTATGTCAAGTTTGTAGGACTGTATCATATGATTCAGTTAAATAAAACCTCCATCATTTCTCTGAACAGAATGTGTGGATGAATTCATTGTTACGATCTCGGTTAACAAGTGAACAGAGGTCACGATCCTGACAAGTACAAGTAAGATGGAAGAATCAAATGTATAAGCTTGTTGAAACGGCAGATTAAAGTTTTAGCCCTACATTACATTGAATTCAACAAATGATTTAACCATTGAATTGAACAGGAATAAGCTGACGTGGAAGGCTGAAGGTTAAACATCTTCAGATTATTAAGAGGTAGGAGATTGATGGTACTTGTAGGGCGGCAGATGCTTTCAGTCTACACAGTAACATCTGGATTGCAACACCAGGTGTGAGGTCTGACCTGGTTTTCAAATTTCAGATCTCTGCATATCATCGAATCAGCTCATTATTATTACCAGCCTCGAATAAAAAGCTATTTATTCATAAACAATATCCAAGTCTCTCTCGGTGTCCTTCGCAGGTAACACAGGACTCCAGTTCTTTCAAAAAGGATTCGAGAGACCTTGCAGAGTCTCATTCTGGTCCAGGTCCACCACGATTGACCCCATGCCCACCACCAGGCCTGGATCCACCAGCACCTGCAGAACGCATGCTGTGCCACAGCTTCACAAGAGGCTCCCTCTTCCTCCAAATCAGTTTGTGACCATATGCCACATACCACCTGTAGGCAAGATATATGGAGATGGTTAAAATGTACTGACTGCAGGACAGGATACTACCAAACCACATTTAAAGCCCAAGGACATCTTTTAAAGGGTTTACAGAGATTACACCACCATAAGCATTATAGAGGTGAAGTTCCAAATACAGCAATGTGTAAAAACATCCGATAATAAAATATTATATTGTGATGATTAACTTAGAGATAATGAACTATTACAATATATGTTTGTTTTTTTTTTACAGAAATTGTGACTATCTTCATCAGCTGTTGTCACCTGATGACAACTGAGCCGTCGACTGTGCATCTGCTGACGTAAGATGTGTGTGAAAGATCTTGAAAAAGCTAGTAAGTGGACTTTGAGGTAAGATTATTTTGGCAAACTACAAGAACACTGTTGGGAAAAAGAATCTCACCCCAAGGTCCATTTAGTAGCAGTTGTGGAACTTTTGGTAGCACATGATCTTCATCAACAGATGCCCTTTGCCATGGAATTGCTTTATCTTTCAACCTCAGTTTATAAGTCGTTATCGCCATCTGCTGGTGAAGATCAAGTGACGTGATCGAAAGCTCCAGAACACCTACTAATTGGACCTTGTGGTGAGACTGTTTCCAAGGTCAGGACTGAACTCTGAACCTCAGCTACTCTTTAACTGCATTTCTCACAATTTGGACCCTAACCCCAAACTTTTTGTCTCTTGACTGAATCTGATCGGTTTTTAAAGTAAGACATAAGGACATTCTTCTCCATTTTAAAACACTTTCGTATTATTGGCCATGGCCCATCATTTATACGTTATCTGTAGAGTTTTTGAGACTTTGTTTCGATCATCTTTTCAATATTAAAAGGAACATTGACCACTCACACTCCAAAGAGGGCCCCGCCAAGGTGAGCTGCGTGGTCAAACAGCCGCCATCCCAGTATAAGCCCTGCTGTATCTATGGCAACGAGCGCTTTCAGAGCCTTAAGACAGACCAATGACAGGAATCTGAAGTTACACACTATGTATTGCACTAAATCAAATGCAACTAACTCTCTGCCATGCATACTTACACATTCACTCATACACACTGGACTTCGTCCGTTTCGTTCATGCACAGATTCACATCTCTTGCCTGCAGCGAAAACACAACATGGGAATGTCAACACCCGATTAAATGTATGAATTACCAAACAACTTTAATTCACATTAAACTTCAGAGATGTGTATATCTACAGAACGAGTAAACATTTTTCAAACCATAGATTGCACCCACCCAAGCCCGGGAGTGCAAACGCAAACACACATGCTGTGTTTCACTTACACTTCCTGCTGTGAAAATGACCATGGGGAGGAGGATTATGCCTAATTTGGCCTCCGGCACCTTCGCACAGACTGCGGCCACTACTGCCATGACAGCACCCGACTATGCATGAAACAGAAGACGGGTCAAAATATTGGGATTATTGTACTTCCTTTGTGCTAAAACTTATTAAGATTTAAACAAATATCTTACTGCTCCTAATGATGGCTGGAGACGTCCAGTGGCTGTTTTACACATGTAGCTAACCATATTGGACATCACACCTGAAAATACACATGATTAAAATATCAAACTTTCTTCCCCACAAAAAAATGAATTAAGCTCTCTTTTACTTTCATTTGCCCTTTTCTTAGTCATAATGACCATATATTTTACCAACTGGTCAATTTGCAACAAATATGTCACCTGTACATTTTGCCATCTTTTGTTTTCTAAATGTCAGTCATTTAATTTGATGTTTAAAACATTAAGTTATTTACAATTTGTGTTACTTAGCAGATTGAAACTTAAATAGATTCCATAAGAGATTTGGGTTTGATAGATTCAATGCGGTTTCATTACTGGATTTATATTCAATTAAATGTTATCAGACCCCAATCCTGGTCTTTATTTGACTCACCGGCAGAAAGGTAGACTGCAAGAAACTGCTCCTTCCCAAGGAGAGAGACAATTCCTGAGGAGAATGTCCACAGGACATACATGTTGGCCACCATGTGAATAATGGAGTAGTGGCTGAAGCAGGACAGGACCATGGGAAGGCACCGTGTTTCTGGTGGGGGAAAGAAAAATGGACAGAAAAATTAAACATGCGCTTGGAAATCCCCGGAGAACTTGACTATGGCCAGTGAATCCAGCTATTGCTATTATTATCCTTGTCCAAGCACTTTGTATTATTTATTTATTTTCCAAAGGAAATGTTAGGAACAAGGCCCACTCACTGGAGGCTGGGTTGGACGTGAAGTATTTAATCATGCTTCTTTGCATTGAAGGGATCCGCCAGCAGCACAGGACGACAGCGTTCACCGCAATGATGCCTGTAAAACAGTAAAAACAAATGCTCTGGACTATGAAGAAATGTGAAGATGCTGATGCTAGCCGTTAGGCTTGAAGAAATGCAGGGAATACACGAATCTGTGTCTGCAAAATAAGTTACCAGTGACAGTCCTCTGTCCCTCTGTGAGGATGCACCAGAAGTCATCCGCCATGGACATCAAGAGGATGAGCTGTCGCTGGAAGCCTGACAGGTGGTTCCACCAGTTATGCCAGTACGCCATGTCCTGGGACCCCTGGTAATATTATATGTATGGCTCACTGAATCACTGCAAACATCCTATCAGTTACATAGGTTACACAGATTGACAGCAGTAGAGGCGAAATCCAGCGGTTTGTATCGTTAAAACCTCACCTGTAACGATTTTTCGGACTCCTCTTCATCTTTTACAGTCTGAACTCTTGACTTCAGGGTCTCGTATTGCAGAATGGCCGCAGCACCAAAGGAGCACCCTGTAAACTGACATGGAGTCAGACAACAACCAGTGGCATCACACCGTCCCAAACCTCTATATTGCATGCATCCATTTTCTTTTTCTAGTAGAAAATTGGGAGGACATACCCCTACTGTAAACATCAGCGGTTTGAAAAGTGTATGTCTGGGGGCTTTCGGGGGACCTGGTGCGCCGGGCTCAGCGGGTGGAGGGTTTGTTTCCTGGGTGACATTTCCTTTCTTTGTATCTGGCCTTTTGGCTTCCCGACGGAATCCGCACCTCTGTTGGTCGCAGGGGTTGAGTCTTCCAGGGAAATGTGTTGACACAGGAGGAAGTATTAGAACTTAATTTAAATACAGACAGACGTCTTTGGTAAACATAACATAAACACCTGTATGATATAAGGCAAAGCAATATAACAAACCTGCAGTGAATACTGTGAAGCTTGAAATGCTCATATCCTCTTGTGGTGGTAATTCGACTCTATGATCATTTGTTTCATGTTGTTTGTAGGCCTATGGTCTACGCCACATTTTCATTTCATTCGTTCACAATTTCCTAAAGCTGACACTGATGTCTTTTTGTTCTTCTTCTAGTTTTACGGCGGTTGGCATCCAGCTTATTGGTGCAATACTGCCACCTTCCGCTCCGGAGAGTGGAACAGACAATGGACTCAATATCTACATCCCTTCAACCAACACACACACACACACACACACTCTCGACACTGATGTCTTCATATCGTTTGCTTTTTCTGATTTACAGTCTAGAACCCCCAAGTATTCAATTTACTATCACAAAAGACAAAGAAAAGCATCAAAACCTCACAACTGAGAACCTGGAACCCAGAAAAATGTGGCATTTTTGCATTAAAAAGAAAATGACTTACTCGATTAACAAATCGGTTAATTGTCTGTCGATTGACTAAACAATGAATCATTTGTTTCGGTATGTAATTATTATATCGTACAATGTAACTGTTACTATCAGCACCTGTCTTTTGTTTTTCCTGATAATTTAATTAATCTGTGTAAAATGTACAGATGAGCAGCAGGCAGGCTCAGGAAACACAATAGACTGTATATTATTATATATTTACATATACAGCTCTGGCAAACATTAAGAGACCACTCCAAATTTTTCCAAAGTTCATTTTACCCAAACACATACCTATAAATAGTCAAACCAGAGAACTGATCACTTTGCAGTGGTGAGCTGTATTTGTACCGATGCTTTATTCTGACTCAGGCTATAGATCTAACAGGGTAAACAACAAGCAGTAGGAAAAGCTCGAACAGCTGATCTGCTGGTCTTACATTTTTACAGCGTAAACAAACGAAATGTACCAGTTGGGTGACGTCACGCTGCTGAGAGCGAGACAGAGACCTGAACAAGTTTATATTTGCTCACCTGGAGCTGCGCGGACTAGCGTTAGTGGATGTGACGAACTCTGTTTTGGCCCATTTCATCACACACCCTCTCCACGCCATGTTTGTGACGACCTCCTGCCGGAAGCCCGCCGCGCTGCCCTGACTGGAGCTAACGCTGCGTTCAAGGACTCGTCTAAAAGCGCCGACTTCTGGCATCCACTCAAGAGCTCTTGGTGTAACAAAGAGTACTTTTTCTCGTTGGAGGAGTGGAGGGAGGCAGGGCGTTGTTTATATTAGCTGCAAATAAAAATGTGCTGTTATTTGTTTGTTTGGGTAATCTGTGACCAAGATAATACAAACAACATAAAGTTCCGGTAAAGGTAAAGAACAGAACATACAAAACCAGCAAACAGGGACCCTGCAGTCTTTTTTATTGTCAAACGTGATAGATACATTCACACGTGTTCGCCATGCTCAAACACACACACACGTGCAATTGCGTCCCACGATGAAATGTGTTCTCTGCATCCAGCCATCCTTCCCCCTGAGGACGGATTTATGACATATTCTTCAGAATGTCAAAACAATACTAAAAAAAACTATTAATTACTCTACTGTGTTACATGCACTGAAGTTTGTTTTCATTAAAGCAAGAGAGAAAGTAGTGGAAGCCTTGGTCAGTAGCTGGACAGTATTGATGACACTAGGTGTTGCTATTGGCATCTGGACAAGTTCCACAGATTTCTCATAAGCTTGCCAGTGACTCCAGAAATAGGTGAAGAAGGTAGAATTTACAGTGAGAAGGCTGCACTGCAGTGTCTGCAGAGTAACTAGGGCTCTCCTCCAATGCAATATCTGCACTTGACTTGCTGAGCTACTTGAGCTATAGACAGTATAGCACGGATATAAATGCTGTAATAGAGCTAGAAAAAAAGAAGTTAAGGAGAAGGTAGGTAATTTATCTTGACTGAGGCAGACAATGCATCCCATGGGGACAATATAATACAATCTCACGCTAGCGAGAAAATTCTATAGATATACAGAAAAGTGTGGGTGTAGAGGTTTCAGGGCAAAGATACGGTGTACAAAGAACAGTGCGCAGTATGCCTTTGACACTGTAGGGACCCAAGGACACACTGCCAAGTTAGATGATATCCTATGGGTGCAGGTCTGGGGCAGGGGGAGGACAGGGAGATGTGGAAGAGGAGGAAGGATGAAGAGAGCAGGGTAGGGACAGTGATAGGAGTGAACACAGGACGGACTGAGGTGGGGAGGAGGAGGCCAAAGAGAGGACTAAAAAGAGGGAGGAGTGAAGCCAAAAAGTGGTTGAGAATCACAAATATTTAAGTTGCAGCGGACGTGAACTCAGGTAAAAGCTGTTCGGCACAAGAGCTGCACAATGCTGCAACCCTGCTATGCAACAACACAAACACACACATGCATCTCTCTCTGAATCTGTAGAGGACTGTAGGTTCCTTTCTGATCAATGCAGCACATTTTGACCCCCAGCAGAGGTGTCCTCTTCCAGGTCCTCTGATCGATTTGCTGTGAACCGACGCCAGCCAGGATTTGCCCGTGTCGGCAACTGGGCAGCAAGGCCTCGGTCACGCGACAGGAAGTGTGATGTCTGAAATCAGAACAACTTGTCATGTTGTGTAGGACACTCATTCATCTTACTGCAACTATGTGCAACTAGGAGAGACTAATAAAGCAACTCGGCTCCTGTATTTGTGCCGTGAATTGGATCCACAGGCAGACGCGTGATGCTGAACGTCATTTGGCCTTGAGGCTTCTATTTCAGCCCAAAGGCTAGAAACATCTTATACCAGCAGCACAGTCTTTTTATACCATCGGAGGAAACTCTAGCTGTTATCATAGCGTCCCATCAGAATGCTGACGGGGAGCTTTCTAAGACACTGATCAATGGGTCCAGTTAGGTAATACCACACTGTGACTTGTTTTCTGATTATTATTCCGGCACAGATTTTGAGACGTGGTGGTCAGTGTGTGATTGTGGTGTTCTTTGGGAAGCAGTCGGCAGCTGATTTACACTGTGAGTGGGATTTCAGGTTACTCCACCACAGCAAAGCACCTGTTTATTTGATCTTTAATACCACAGCGGACAGCGTACAGCATGACGGCATCAACCCTTACCTATTCTAATTGATTAAGGGCATTTCGAAAAAGGTGTTTATGTAAAGGTTTTTTTTTGTTGTTTTTTTAATCTGGGCTAAAACAATCATTACTGAATGTGAGGGGCACTTGAATAAATGTGAGAGCAGCATACTCTTATGCACACACTGTAGCTTTGTGTACATATCTGCCCTGTTCCTACTAATTTGATTACACAACACAAGCAGGTTCCTCAAGAGCTTTTTGCACAAACCCCATCACAGTGGAAAAGCCAGCTCACTCCGAATGCACAGTGCGGTCTTTCTGCAAATACTGTACACAATGTCTGTCATAATCCTACTGCAGCATAATCAAATATCGGGCACAGAAAAGAGTCAGATGTTCAGGACACGACTATTGATCTGTGATTCATTCATTAAATATTGATGTCTCTCAGCAAAATATCAGCTGCCTTTGCTAACAGTGAAGCAACATGGTACAGTACGCGGTCGGCAGGTGTGTGAGGACGGGGCTCATCGCTGTAGGCTGGAAGTAGAAGTGTATTTATTATTGGTAATTTAGCAGAGAATAGTTAAGAATAAGAAAGAATACATGAAAAGGTGCACAGGCCCTTTGTGAATTCAGGATAATTAGGTGTACTTTAAACTGCAAGTGCTGGCCTTGCTAATTTTGTCTTAACACCCTAGAACAGAAGCCAAGATTGATTATTTCATGGGTATTTATTCTAATAGAGAATATGTTTTTTTGAGCTACTTGTGAATTTGGTTCCAAGTATTCTGGATCTGGCTTGTGTGAATTTGTGGTATCTTTTAAAGGCTGGGCTTAGCATACAATAATAAAAACTTCATTCATTCATCTAATCATACGTATATATATCTATGTGCAAAGCTTTTCTCATTTACTCTTCGATCAAAACTACAGTTTGAAGTTGTGCTTATTGGCTATGTTAAACACGCACACAAAAAAAGGGGCACGGCCACCAAATTGATCAGGGTTTATCTCTAAAATAGAACCGCTTTGTCAGTATAATCATGCTGGTAAACATGCAGGTTTGCTACAGTGTTCCAGCACAAACATCTACTGTGCTCCTGCATCAAGACACAATGCACACCCTGCATCCTCTCTCCCCTGCAACACACACGCACACACACACACAGTCCCACCCCTCCCTCGTTCTTTACCTGAGCCCTCAGTCCACCTTACTCACAGACTCTTGCAAACACTGAGGGGTAAGCACGAGCTCGCTAGAGACCTCAACATCCGAGGGTCCCAGCAGGAGCTCGTTTGTTTGCTTTTTGTTGCCGTTGCAATTTAGCAATCGAGACAAGCCACGTGCCTCCCTCTGCTCGGCTGCCCCGGCCGAAGAAACGAGCGCGCACCAGCTCCAAGCCTCATTCCTTCAGCCTACGTCGGCAGGTCCCTCCAACACCCTGCACCGCGAGGGGCCATGGGCGACAAGAACGCCGGTAAGAAACTCCCGAGTGCCCGCGCGTGAGTAAGTTGTGAGTGTCTCATTGTGTTTCGGTGTCCGGTGACTGAGGCTGTTCGCGTGGACCCCCGCGTGCTCCGGCTGCGGGACGCACGGGCGCCTTCTAACTTTGTGCCCGCGCCGGTCGCATGCGGCAGAGCCCCGCGGCGCAGTGAGCCCACAGCCTGGGCTGGAAGTTGGCGTAGGTTAGTGTGCGTTAACCGACCGCAGATCAGCACATGTTTCAGTGCTGCAGCGCGATGCCCGCTGCTGGCGTACCCGGGCTAATTGGGATTCATCAGCAATGTTTCCCCCCAGTGTCTAAATTGCATATATGAAACACAACTTGTGCGGATATTAAGCCTGCATTGCACTGGTTTCACCCCCAGCATTCCGCATGGTAAACGGCTTTTAGTCTCCCTGAGCTTTCCATTACTCTGTCGGTGCTGTCAGCTGATTTAGACAAAAAACTGCTGGCACTCCACTTTTTTTTTCCTCCCCCCCCAGCGAGATGGATGTGCTGCTGATCCCTGTGCAGCGGCCGCGGTGTGGCCTCGACGATCAGCGTGGCTGTCATTTAGGGCTGGAGTCTGCAGCATTCAAAACTACACGCTGCGTGGTTGCACACAACTTATGGTCTGCAGGGTAGTTTAAGGATGCACTAAACGGGCACTTTCCTCACTTAGGATATATTTGGATTTGCCCTTGATTAAGTAGGTTAACCTTCTCGCTTATGGTCACTCTGATCTGTTTTGCTACGGTAAAGCAAAATCCAGAAGTCATTGGCTACACAGTACATGTCAAGGTAACTGGGTGGGTGAGTGGGGTGAGTGGTGGGGGGGCTCCGGTCTTGTTTGCATCACTCTGTAAATCTGACTTTCACCCCTCCGCAAACCCACTCATCTGCAGAGTCCATGTCATGCATTCATCCCACACAGGGACAATGAAGTGTACCACAAATATGAAATGCTTCATGTTTCTCTGTCCTGCGTAATGTATGTCCTCTGTTGCTGTTAATACCTCCCACCGCAGCACACGTGATTGCGTCCCTGTGTTGTGTTTCGGTTGCTTTATGATTCATGTGGTCTCATTGGACTTTGTGCGTCTTTTTCTTTCTTTTGTGTCCGTTCAACAGAACTCTTTCATGCCATATGTGCACTTAAAACTTTGGAAACATTAAACATATCTCCAGGACAATTATGACAATACGAATCAGCTGAATCAGTTATATTGGTCATATAAGTGGCTGATGTCCACAATAAACAGCCCATGGTGGCTCAGTACAGTATATCAGCCTGACCTTACAGTGAGAGGTATCTTCCTTTAGACCAACACTTAACTTTGCACTGTTTCTTTTCCTGACTCTGACTCAGTGTTTGTGTCTCACCGACTCTTGCATGATAACAACAACGCTTATTTATTTCTTGTTGAATTCATTTGTTTTTTTAAGGTGCATCACTTATAGTCAGCTTTATGTTAAATTAATTGATAGATAAAACAATAGAGGTGTGATGGGCTCTTCAGCTACGCTAATGTCCTCTCAGAATATCTATTAGTGTGCATGTTAGTGTTACTGTGGCTGTATGTTTTCATATTTGCATGCTATGACCTGTCTGACTTGTCTCTTCTGTTATCTGTCACTGTGCAAGGGTGGCCAAACTGCAGTTATTAATAAAGTTTTCTAATCTAAAAGCAGGATTACCAACTGGCAAAACTGGTCTGGGACCTCAAAAAAACCCCCGGCTTCACTGTGTAGCAATTAGTTTGTGATGATTTAATTGAATCTAATTTTGATTGGGAATATTCACCACCAAAGCACAATATCACCTGACACAATAATGGCCTTAAAGTGGATCCTGCTTTGCCTGATCATTGATGCCCTGGCTGGAAGAGGGCCCCTGTTGTTGTAATGTGATACTGACACTATATATTCCTAAATTAATTAATTTGTGGTTAATCAAAGTAGCACACATCAGTAGGTGTCCCCAAGCAGGATAATGTGGCCATGACAGCCCCTTCATGCTGTCTACAGACCACAAGTCAAGATAAAGCACATTTCTATCAGTGTGTCTGTGGCATATCTCACTGACCCAGGCGTCTCCCTTGTACACTCCTCTTTAAAAAAGGAGGAAAAGGTCTTTACAAACATGTACACACAGCCGTTTAGTGCGGCCGCTGGTTCATTTTTCACGTCTCTCTACTCCCTCACCTCATCTTTTAAATCCCCTCTTTCTCTGCCCTGCGCACGGCAGCAATCTTTACCCTCGCATTTCTGACTCCCCACGTATTTGCAGTCCTGACTGTCGCCCGATTCCTGCCTTTTCCGTACTCTCTCTTTCACGCACATGACAAATCTTTGTCACACTCGCTGCTGACGGCTGCACTCCCAACACCTTGTACTCCGCCTGAAGCTTTGCGTTGTCGAGTGTAATTTGCTGTGCCGGGTTGTTGCTAAAAACCTGCCATCACAAAGCAGGAAACGATACAGATAATGATTTGTGATTTCCGCTCACATGCCCCGTGGAAATACCATCGTTGGGCAGGAGGTCAACACAGCAGGCCCACCGACGCAACAGAACACAATAAAATCCTCCTGTTCCCATAAACGAGAAGTGAAAAAGCTAGCTGTGTCTTTTTGCAAAGCTTAAACGTTATCGGTGACAAGTATCTTGTTGCTTTCTTGTTGTACTCCGATTGTGCCCCTAACTTCACGTTTGTCATTTTGCAAGAGCTTTTTGGAAGCTTCCGTTAATGCAACCATTAACAGTTTTGCAGTGCCGCCGATTTTAGCAACACAGGCGCTGCTGTAGCTTTGCAGAATATGAGAATGCTTTCTGACATTTCAGAAAATGGTAGTTACCATCAGCAGTGACTCAGTGCTGTTGTACAACACAGCGTATGCTTGTCAAACGTGTTCTTCTTCTCTGCATAGGCTGCTGAAGCAGGATGTTGTCAACGCAGTTTAAAGGACCATTAGTGTTTGTACATGTCTTAGCTCCAACCTATTGGCCCATACAGTGGTGATGTTTTAGTTGTTTTTTTTTTTTAACAGGTTTTGTTTAACTTTGAGTCAGCTCCTGGTTTACAGTAATCACCTTGGTGACGCTTTTGTTGTGTCAGAAACAGATGTGATGTTTACTGTGACGGATTCTTTCTAAAGCAAGTTTCTACAAGTTAAGGCTACAAGTACATTTTTGTAAGTGTGTACAAAAAGAGATTGAAATGGGCACGTTAACACAGAAAAATACACATTAAGCAGTAATGTTAAAAGTATATGTGCATTTTGGTCCATGGCCTAAAACATGCAATCTAGTAACAGCAAACAATATATTACTAGTAAAATTAGGACTCTCAATATTTCATGTCACTGCAGAGTGTTGTGTTCTAACATCGAAGGGAGGACAAACTCATATTATGTTCAGGATTCTGCTCTTTAAAGTCAAGTGAATTTATTTAAACCGCAAGGCATATGCAATACAAACTCTAGTCCATGTTATTTTATGTAACATTGCTCTTCAGGTTTTAAATGAATAAGTGGCTTTTTCATATCTTTTTGATCTGTTTTTGGCATCCAGCGTGCCCCACTGTGGGCAGCTCTGCTGTAAACACTTACACACACCTGAGTCATCCTCCCATTCATTTAACACTTGGACTAATTTTAACAGTTTGTTAAAAATGTATGCTGTTCCTAAATGTTCCCTTTTAAATTGAACGTGTGTCTATAGTATTGGACAAATTCACAGTACTATATACAGTATATTGAGTATAGTGTTGCTGCTCGTTTTAATACTTATTCGAAGCTATATTAAATTGTGTGAAATATCCAATCTAAGCTCCCCTATATGGGAAATCAAATGTAGAATTTTATGTGTTGCGCAATTTCCCCACTGAGGGACTAATAAATAATGATCGTATGTATCTTATTGTTTTATGCTCATTTCTACATAATGATGTCTGATCAATGCTTGTCTTCACAGCTTGAATTTGTAATGATGGAGCCATCAAAGCATTTGTTGGGCTGAATAATTTGTGGTTAAATATTCTTTGAAGTAGTTTGGCTTCCTGCTGCAAAAACGAACAACCAACCCTCTTATTGAGAAATAATAAATTAAACTAAACTATTAAATTAAAAGCACACACAACGGTTTTCTTTCATATGAAGTGATGTGGAGAAAAAGGACATCTAAATCTTAGTTTGCAGTTACTTTTCTAAATTGGACATCTGTTTTATTTATTTTTTTTCTTTTGATGCTTGACAAGCACAATTGCAATACATTTCTGCAGGATACATTTCTATTGCAGTTACAGTCAAAGCTGGTTTCACCTTACAAGGTGAACATTTTAACCTCACTTCTGGTGACATACTGTATATAGGAAGGTGAAATGAGAGCTGGTTTGTCTAGCATCTTTCCACAGTGTAATCACAGACAGATCTGAGGTTGCTCAAAAACAGGCAGGACACGTCTTTTTTTTTTTTTTTTTTTTTGGACAAAGTACAGTTACAACATGTGTGGAGTGACTGAAGACAGGTCATCCACGAGGTGTCACATGGGGTCTGAGGCCAAGAGAAATGCGGGATTGGAGGAGGGGGGATTTAAATCTGGAATTAATACTCCCCATCTGTTTTTGTCCCCCTCACTTTTATTGTTTACATTGGTTTTCTTACTAAAATATCTGCGAACAGTTTACTGCTCAGCCACCATAGTCCAAATGAGAGTAGAGAGAAGCGGATAACAATGTTGATGCACTCATCTCAGTCACCTTCAGATATTTCTTTGTGCTCAATGCAATGAGCTTACTGAGCAGAAGTGAGTGGTGCGAAGAGTCTATTCCCCACATGGTTTTGCCTCTCGAGCAGTCGCACAGTCTGCTCTACCTTATTGGTGGAGGTTGTTGGGGCTGCACGCAGCCTTAAAGAACTTTGAGGGCTTAAAAAGGTACTGCCAACTTAATTTTTAATTTATATTTTTATTCCGAATTAATATTCTCCTAAAAACGGCACTAGAGGCGAACAGCATTCAAAGATAGGGCAGTAGAAAGACAGAGCTGTTTGTAGTAAAGATGCAAATACAACATTGCATATTGGACATTATCAGGTGTCAATCTCAAGAATGGAAAGATGAATACTTCCATAATTGATCATAGGAGTTGGAAATAAACTGATTTGTACAGCTAATATTTGCTTTTCTTTCTGTTTTCTTAAAGGATAGATTGCAATATTTTAAAGAGTGTGTGGGATCAAGCAGTAAACAAATAGGGTTTTAATTCACCTGAACAATTGAAAAATGTACAAAAATAAACAATCGTTCTGGGCCCTGTTAAAATAGGACAACTATCTGAACCAATGTAACAAACGTATCAACCCTGACCAGACCAAGAACACTGGGGAACATACTGTATATGCTGGGTAATCAGACCAGTCGACACATGGAGGGAGTTACATTAACATTTAACACAAACAATTAACTAAGAACCAACATCCTGGCCAGCCTCCTAACTGAAATAAACACTTTAATTAAACAAAGTAAGAAGCACCAAAATTCTGAATTACAACAACTTGTGTTTCCTAATTTTTTTTAAAAATGATTCCAATCCCCCCTTGAGGTGGTAGGTACTTGGTTTAGTCCTAATTGGCACATCCTGTTCATAAGGCCACTGCTTTCTGGAGTCCAGCTTTTGTTTGTTTCCCAGGCAGGTGACTCCAGCAGCGGTAAAAAAAAAAATGTAATTTAAACAACTTAACATTGTTAATGCACAAAAGCTAAATGTGTGCGCTTGGTGGTGGGGTGTGATTATTGTTTCCATATGTATAATAATATAATCTAACTAATGTATGCATGGCATGGGGTTACCGTTGCTTACGCTAGTTGTGTGACTGCAGATACGGCCATCACAAAGAGCATAGTGCTATAACCTTTATGAAAGTGAGCAAAGTTATATTAATAAGATGATGGTATGCATCTAATTTAATTGAGTGGAGATTAGAGAAATTAACAAATCATCCTATCATACTTGCCACTAACCAGTGTCTGTATTTCAAGCCTTTCTTTCTTGTTGTCTTTTTGCTGTCTTTGCGAAGGACTTTTAAGATTTAAGAAATGTTAATTTTAGACAACTGACTGCAGCCAATTATCGTATAAATGTGCACACACAGAATTATGCTGTACACAAATGCTGTAAAGTGGGATCGTTCTGCAGTTTGTGTGCCAGGTTAAAACCAGTAAACCATTTCAAAAAAACAAAAGTTAATATCAGAGGGTCAGTGCATGTTGACAGGTAGAATACAGAATGGTTTAGCCTATTGCATTTTAGGTCCTCCCTGTGCCCTCGGTGCTATCGCTTCCTTTCTCTTCACGCTCTTTCTCTCTGTGTCTCTCACTGCATATAGTGGTGACTGTCTCTGCAGTAGGACCGTATAATGGGAGCTGAATATACAGCATCACCATGCCTGTCACTGTGGGTCTGATGCCAGCTCCCTCCCTCCCTGACCTTTCCTTATTTGCATGGATGCTGTTGTTGGGGCATATCTGCTGACCTAAAGCTTTGCACATTGTGAGGGCATGTTCCCAAGGTAGTTGGTGCCATATCATCGGTTGGTTTCATGGTGCAAGGTTAGATGAGCACAAGAAAGAGGGGTGTTGAAAAAAACATTAGGTACACAGGAGAAGTCTTTAAATGCAGCAGTGTGTTAAATTGATGCTGCAGGCTGCGAGTGTCTTTGCTCACTACACGGCCTCAAGAACAGCGATGCCTCGCACAGCAAATCTACACTGTAGTGTTTTGTCTCCCATGACATCGTCAATCTGAACACTTTAAAGACTAGTGATGTCTCATTCTCTCTTCCTCCCTCTGCTTCATGGTCAGACCTTAGTCTCTCTGCATCTTATTTTAGCCGAGTGCTTTATGTTATGGCACCCCCTAGAGTAGAAAGTTGTGCATTAGGTTTGTTTTTATGACAACTCAGTGCAGCGCTGTTCACCCCGGGCCAAACTGCATAGTGAGATTTTGGCTTTTGGATCATGATTAGTACACAGACAAAATAGCACACATTTGTGAACTTTTAAAAATGGAGTCACGCATGTTTGTGGGCATATTTGAGTTGCTATACAGTATCTCCATGGTTTACTCCAGCCGTCTCTAGTTTAGCATGACATTTTTGTGTGAGTGTAACATGTTTGTTCATTTTCAATTCTAATCTTATTCCTTGGTTACATTCAGTCCTAAAAGTATTGAGTCACACTACTGTGGCTGAGAGGGTAGTGCGGTCGTCCATTAACCCCAGGGTTGGTGGTTCGATCCCAGCTGTCCACATGTCGAAGTGTCCCTGGGCAAGACACTGAACTGTGATTACTGTTACAGCGCTTTGGGAACCGGTTCGGTTGAAAAGCGCTATATAAGAAAGAGTCCATTTACCATTTACTTTATTAAAGAGCTTTGTAAGAACAGATCAAACTGACTGATTACTAAGATTGCCACAGGTCCTGGAACTTTTTAACTTTTATTTTGAAAAATGCTTGACTACTTACTCCATAGTGTCAGTAGAGATGTGCAAAGTACATAAGTGCAATTTTGAAGTAATTGTACTTCACGTTGGTATTTTCATTTTATTCCGCTTCATACTTCTACTTCTGAGGAAAATACTGTATTACTACTCCACTTACAGACAGCTTGATACGATGTTGTAGGTTATGATATATTGATGCAGCTCAACAATATATAAAGTAGTTACTCTACAACAATAAAATTCTACTTGTAGATTCATCAGTAATAATAATCAGTTATATATTCTAATACTGTAGCAGTCACAGGGGCCTTTGTGCTTTTGCATTCAGCACTATTGCCTTTGATACTTTCATTATATACATACATACATACTACTAACAGAGGTGCTACACATACATACATACATACATACATACATGTCAGAGGAGAAGAAGTCAAACTATTGTCTCCTGGGCTCCAACATCTGTGCAGCATTACCTCTCTCGTGGC
Organism: Gadopsis marmoratus; assembly: GCA_036023855.1. NCBI lineage: Eukaryota > Metazoa > Chordata > Actinopteri > Centrarchiformes > Percichthyidae > Gadopsis > Gadopsis marmoratus. Next base: position 59,635 of record JAVQJF010103694.1, read on the forward strand.
TCGGCCTGCCACTAACCCCTGCAGTTTTAACTTTGGCGTGCATGCTCTCTTTCTCACTCTCTCTCTCGCTCTCTCTCTCTCTGTCTCGCTCTCTCTCTCTGTCTCGCTCTCTCTCTCTCTCTCTCTCTCTCTCTCTCTCTCTCTCTCGCGCTCCCTTCCTCTTTCCTTTCCTTTCCTTTCCTGCTGTTACGTCCGCTGCTGGTAGAGACGCGACGTGTACAATTAAGAGCACACTGTAACGTCCTTGCGTTGCCTGCCTGCCGCGGCGGAAGAGGAGTGTGCGCCGAGGATAGACACACACGGAGAGAGAGAGAGAGAGAGAGAGAGAGAGACATGGGGAAGGAGGGGGAATCACTCGAGATGCCTCGTTTTAGCGTAGTCTGTCCTGCAGACTGTGCCCTTCCGGCGTTCTGAGGGCTGCTGTGAGCCTGTGTAGAGAGAGAGAGGGAGGGAGAGAGAGGCTGGCTACGCTATGCTGACCGACCCTGCTGTGTTGTGATAGCGTTGTGCGATTGTTTGGATTGAGGAAGGCTCCCATCAACCCAAATCAATGAGGATTCTGAGGCCATTCCTTCAGAAAGGAGCGCATATGCTGCAGTGTTTCTGTGGACAACGATCGAAGTCGACCACTATCACCGACGGTGAGAGACGAAACACAGCGCCATGGCTCTGTAGCTATCCTTGTCTTTGCATGCTTTCTCTCTTGAGTGATGGGGGGGGGGGTTCATTGGCCACTCGAGTGTGTGTGAGTGTAACACCTTCCGAGTCTGCAGTGGATGGAGCCTCCTCCTTGTGCTCCTCGCATCTGTCCCGAGTGCTGTGTGGCGCGGAGGGCTGCTGGCGGTCCGGCGTCCGGCCGCGACTCTCCAGATGCAGACAGACAGACAGACAGACAGACCGAGGGCTCCATACTTTGCCAGGCGAGCGTGTTCCGGTGCTGCATCCGAAGCCGGGCCAAAAATGGACAATGCAAGGATAAAGTTCAGGGGCCTCGGAGAGGCAGCGTTGTTTCAGGGCCCCGAACGGTTCAGCACCACCGACAGCAGCAGCTCCCCAGAGCAGGGGGCCCCCAAACTTTTCACGTTCAACTAGATTTCTATTAAACCATGACCCCACATTGATTACATGTTGTCCCAGCATTCCCATTTGACAACGCGGAGTTAAATCTCAATGTAAAACTACCAAACTGCCTCTTGTGTTCCATAACGGCTGAGGGTTAAAAATGAAACTACGCCTTAATTTCGGGGGCCTCCACTGTACCTCTCAAGGGCCCCTGGAAGTCCCCAAACTCCACTTTGGCTTTAACTACGTTAATGCATGTTGAAAACCAGGCACAGTGTGAGTCCTGTCTACGGTGTATAGAGCGGCTGCATTCACCCTCACCTGGAAAATCATACATTACTTTTGAAAGTGACTTACTTTGCCACATGCCAACTATAAGCACGGCACGAAGCCTCAATGACACACACACACAGCACTGAACAGTGTTTGGCAATAAGCCTATAAGATGCCCGCCGTGTCTCAGCAGTTCAGTGCATTGCTGCCATTGTTCACTCATAACATAACTACATCTCCAAAGTCATTTAAATGAACATCCCTCTGTATTTCCAGAGCGAGACAAAATGCCATTTTACCGGGGGACACAAATTCAACACCTTCTCTTGTCTCCCTCCCATCACTTGCAGTACGTAGGATCTCCAGTAGTTTCAGCTGGAGCGGCTCTCAAATTCAGGGCAGACAATTAGAAACTCCATTAAGCACAGTTGATTCCTCTGAGGTAGTTGGACCAAAAGCAGCACGCACACTGGGATCTGTAGGACTCGGATATAAAGAGGCACCAGTCCTTATCCTGCTTCTCTGTTCACTGTTAGGTGAACCTCATGACCTCAATCAAAACTTTGTGAGTCAGCTCATGGGTGTCTGGTCGGGTGAAGGCTTTGTTCACAGATTGCTCCATGTTTGTCGACTTGCGAGATCATTTTCAAGTTTAATCTTTTTCTCTTTTATTCTGCATATTTGGGTTGTTGTGGTTCTTTTGCAAGAGCTCCATAAAGAGGAGTTCTGCCGTGCTTTTGCTGCTCATCCAAGACTGTAACTAAAAATAGATCTACAATATGATGACAGCGGGATTTTGGGATTTTAAACCGACACTACCCTGCTCATGGACGATTAAACAGCCAGTGTTAACTCTTAACTGAACTTGTCTATTGTACGCCAGCGGTTACACATGCGTTGACTCGGTATGTAAATCCCTCATCGGACAAAGAGGGACCACACACTTAACTTTCCAGAAAATGGGGGCCAGAACCTCAGCTGGTAGTGTGACTGCATCAGTCGCTGCTCTGGGGACGCTGGCTTGTACAAGATCATGTAAAGCAGGAAGAGCTCTCCACATTCAGGCACTGTGCCAAAGTCGCCTCCCAGGGATTTTCAGTGAAAGATATTCCTGAGCAGGCTTAAATGTTTGCACCTGCTTTTCTCTGTAGTGTCAAGTTTGCACCTGGCTTTTCTTAAATACAGTAGTTGGGGTGTCTGGATTGCAGGATATGTGTATGGTGGGTGACATAATGGAGAAACGGTAACAAAACCTGTGGTGAAGTGGTAATACTTATTTCTTATAATGGCAATGTGATGCGAAATAGTTTTCATTTGGCTAGTTTCCATGTGTCTGTTTAATCAGGTTTCATTTGAGTTACTTTGGGAACAGCTGATTTTCTTTGTAGACTGATTTTGCATTCTTGTCAACTAGATTTGTTTTAATGACTAACTCGGTTTATCTTAATAGTCTTAATTGGCAGATGGTTGTCATCTCTCTGCTTTTGTTTGTCTGATTTCTGTGGCTTTATTTATTTATTTTTTGCTTTTGAGTAAGATTAGTTGCTTAAGGAGTCTCTAATGCAATGTACACGTTGGTAAAATGTTGTTTGCAATGCAGGGATCTCAACTCTGCCTCGCGTTTTGAAGAATCACTTTGTTTTTGTTCATCCACACAACTTGGGCTTTGTGCAGTTATAGCACAGATCTATCACACTAACTATAATCAAACAGTATACAATGACCTCATCGCACTTGTTTTCTCTCCTCTTTGCCTCCTGGAGAATTGGCAAGATAGTTTAGCAGACATGTAAACTAGTTCCAGCTAAGGTGAGTCATCAAATCTGTCTGGTATCTCAAGGACACATTAGAGTGAGGTGTTTTACGGAACAGAAACATTGGCTATAGTCTCACTCTGAAGAACACCCGTGGTTCATTTATTTTCCACAAGGGGGCAGCAGGTATAAAGGAATTACTGTGAACAACCAGTTTTCTCCTTTGGCACCTGGATGTGGGGCTCTGGATCATTTCTTTCAGTTTTCAGAGACATTTTAGTTCCTATGCTACAGTGTACGCAACGTGGTTCATACTTTTAATGACACAGCACAGTCTTATAAAATGAAAAGACACCAACCGTATAGGCCACACAACACATTTAACACGTTTGCTTGATTTTTACACAATAATCAGTATTCTTCTACCCATAGCAACAGATGGCACACGCCGAGCATCAAAAACGTTTTAACATGTTGACACTGCACTGTCTCCATGACTGAACTAGCAAACGTTTACCGTGTCAAATCACTTTAAGTGACAATTCAAATGATTGCGACACATTGTCTGCAGAGCTCTTCATAGCAGCAGTGCTTTATTGCTTGTGGACGTATCACAGCGGGAATGAAGTGAACATCAATTGTCTCTGGTAGAAGGAGGAAGCCTAGCAGATCCTCATTAGGGCAGACTTTATCTCTCCCTGACAAAGATGTATGCCCCATGTCCTCTACAGTGCTCCACACTGCACAGTCTCTCCCATTTCTGAGGCTCCCTTCATACTCCAAACAACCATCTGATTTCTTTCTCTCCAAAAAATGTATATCGCGCTCCTGCATATCCGCTAGAACGATGGATGTTATATCGGAGTTGTTATTGATATTTCTTTATGCTGCAGTGACAGATTCATTTCTACCACTCGCTGGCAACTCAATAAGAATAGAAAACTAGATAAAACCTTTTTGTTTAGGCTCCATTCATTCATGTTCGAACTTTTTTTTTTTTTTTATTGGCCATCTGTATCCTCCCTGTCTGTTCGTCTGTCTGTTTTTGTCTGGGAAAAGATTATATCTGCCCTCCATCTTTCTGTCTCTTTCTCTTTCTCTCTCTCTCTCTCTCTCTCACACACACACACACACACACACACACACACACACACACACACACACACACACACACACACACACACACACAC